>VYYI01000136.1:0-47362 GCA_021029175.1 Bilobella aurantiaca | reverse complement strand
CCCCCGCGTTGGACCATTTTTAGCCGCATCGGCCCCACCCCGTTTCTACAGTGACGTCCCCCTTAAAATGTTCAATTCATTAAAAATGTAGAATATAATAACTAATATTTCATTATAACTTAATCATAATCTTATTCATTAAACCCGGCTATTTTGCTTCCAAGTAGTATTTCCACGCGCCTCCATCACATTTTTACATGTTGTTTTTGTTTGCAAAATTGCTAAATTGATTACTTATAAATGAGTAACATCAGCACGAGTCCTGCCTAAGCTGTTCCCTCAGTAAATGATTTTAAAAGTTGTAGATACTGGAAGCTAGCCAAAGAAGCCCGTCCTGTCTCAATAATACTAAAAATCTACGTTTGAACTTCCTTATTTCCCTACTCTTTTTTTATTGTGTAATACTCGAGAACAATTATTTTCTTATGCATGCTGATCTGTATTTTTTTTTAATATCCTGATTGATCGGCTTCCTTGTCTGTTATTTTTGATTTTGATTTTTGTCTCTTGTTTCCAAAAAAAACTTTCTCTGTTTTGCTTTCGGATACTTTTTTTTCTGCTTAATTTTAGCACTGAGAGAGTAGGTGAATATGCAGAGGCGTATGGTTTTTTTCTTTAGTCGGAATTAGATCCTTAATCGATAAACGGTGCGTGATTGTTGAATCTTTAAAAGGAAAGTGGGGTGGGGGAGAGTGTTAAAATTTGTTTCAATTCTGTAGAGACTTTGTGAATTAAATTGGTGATCATTAATAGCAGTTAGTGAAGCTGCAGGAGGGCATAAGTCTCGGATGTGATTTTCTGGGACGGAGAACAGGGACATATGGACGCTGAAATTAGAACTAATCTTGTTTAAATCTCCTCCCAACTTTTAATGAAAATTCTTGGGAGTCAGAGAGGAGGAGGGAAGATGTAGGAGAAAGTTATTTTTCTTTACACACTTTTCTTCTTTCGACAGATTTCGGGCAAAAGGAAAAGGGCAGGCAACAGTTGCTGCAAGTTCCTTCGACTCCTTTTCGCCTTGCTTTCTCCCGTTGGTCCGTCATTCAATATGCACCCGAAGAAGAAAAGCCTCCGTGGTTTTCTATGGGAGAAAGTTGGAGAGAAAGTGAGAGAAAGTCAATTTCTCGGCCAGTTTCCTCTCTGGATTCTCAAAAAGATTTCCCTTCTTCAAAAGTAGGGGAGTTTTTCCGATGTTATTTTTCGACGTGATTAGCTTCCCAGGGAATCAGTCCTTTCCACTTTACTGGCGACTTCCTTCTTCTTCAGTCAGCGACTGAAAAGAAGGTAAAAATCTCATCGGCAGCAAAGCGGAAAAAGACAGATCCACAGAAACTTATTTATAGGCGAAGAGGCCAGCTTCCGTTTTTTTTTGGTTAGATCTTCCAAAGGCTTCTGCTTCAAAAGCTGAAGCTTCACTTTTCAATATTTACTTTTTTTTTCTCCGTTTTTCTGTAATCCCTTTGGGAAGGAGTCGAGAAGGAAGCTCCTTGAGAAGATACTTATAAAAGAGGACGATGGAGGAATTACAAACACTTTCTCATTTCCTTGCGTGTGTGATGTGGTTTGCTTTTCCCTGTCAAGTTGACGGGAAGGGCTTCAAGCGAATATTGGAAGCAGCGGGGGAGCCTTTTGAAGGGCCCCTCACGTACGCAGCGTGTTGAGCACACAGGAAATACGATCTGGAGGTTGATATGATGATGATAACTCGATGAGAATCAATTTGACAGGGAAATTAGGTAATTGTCTTCTGTAGAAGAGGGGTGATGAGAGGCTTTTCGTAAAGAACAATTGACATACTTTCTCCTCACAACAGTCTCCCAGGAGAAAGTCCCTCCTGCCAACCGCTTACCTGGAGACACACAAGTAGAAAGTCATAATTTCGAGTAATCCAACCGGAAGTGAAAGTTTCTCAAAGTTCTGCCTCTTGATCTTACGAAAAGAGAAAGCAAAAAAATCTTCAAATTACTTTAATTTGTGGTAGCTACTCTTATTTTCCGTAATTTAATCAAAATGATTGAAAATATTTGTAACTAAAAACCAAAAATAAAGGAAATCTTCCTTATTATATAAGAGAAAGCCAAGAGAGGGCTCTTGAAAATTTATTTTTTTCGCGATGTTACAGAACGTAATTAATTATCAATGTAAATGGAAATATTCTAAATAAAATAAAAATTACAGAACATTTTCCTCCTTATTACGGGGAGAAAGCTCTTGAAACTTTTACTTTTGGCGATGTCACAGAGCGTTTTTGTCTTAAATGGACATTCGTAGAGGCAGTTCTATTTGAATAATAATGTCCTGTTCGAAGTCAAGAGGCAGGTTGACAGAAGTAATTAACGACAAAACGGAGTGGTTAATTACTCAACTAACTTATTCATTTCCTCCTTATCAATTGCGAAAACTACGAATACAAGAAATGAATAATAAAATCAATACTCGAGTGGAGGACACTTAAATTTTGTGTTTCCAAGTACATTAGCTCACCGGTGATTTTCTCGAGTTGTAATTTTAAGGAGCATCTGCTTTTCCCTTGTACTTAAGAAGATAGTGGGGCAATTGAGGGTAAATTGGTTGTGTTGGGCCAAAACAATTTTGTCAATAAAGTGAATTGGGTGTCATTTGCCATTCTTTGTAAATCGGTTTGGTGGGGATTTTGAAGGGAAAGAAATGATATGAACATTAGGTGAGAGAGGAGTGGTGAGGAAGTGAACTTTCTCTTTTTGGTGAACTTTCTCTTTTCTCCCTCTTCACTCCCAATCCTCCTCCATGTCATTTAACTTTCCAAAGCACTTAAAACTCTTAAATACGAAAATGCCTCAGTTCACGCTATCTAGTCTCCTGGAAAAATAACAATTCAACTTCAAATTTCTAAAAGCACCACGCTATTATACCCACAACTTAACCTTTCTCTCCATTTCTGCATCCGAGGTTGCACACAAATCTTCCAACAAAAAGCCCTTTGAAACACCTAACCTAACTACACAGTGTCACGCGAAGGATGTAAACTAAACTACAAATTCTTTAAAAAAAAAAGTGCTTTTTGCATTTCGTGTTCAAAAGTAAATTAGCATTACAACAATTAGCAAGGTAATTCCAAAATTAAAAAAAAATTGATGTAAAGTAAACTAACTAAAGAATCTTTTGAACCAAGAATAAAAATGTGAAGTTGATGTTCAAAGGCACATTAAAATTAGCAAGAGAAATGTAGTTTTTTTTTAAACTCTACTTCTAAATTCTAAAAATTCTAATTTCTAAATCCCAAATGAAAATTTGATATGTTTTGATGTTCAAAGTGTTTTGAAAATGCTAAGAATCCTTATTCTAGCCAGCTATTGCGGTATTCTAATCCTGACTGATTCGGGTCACAAATTTTGTGGTTCGTGGGAACTTTTCCGTCATTTTTTGAAAAATAGGAAGCATTTCTAGGTAATTAGGCTCTAATGAGGCATTCACGTTCGGAATTCGGAAAATGACTCTTTGGAATCTGTCACCCGGCTACGAGCCAAAGAAGATAATAAAGATCTCCTTCCCTATGGCATGACTTAAGGAGGAGCAAGATCAAGTGACAAATTGATCTTCTTCTCCTTCCAAGACCCTTCAAATCTCTTCTAAACATCTCGTTCTTTTTTAAACAAAAAAAATACGAAAATCTCAAAAGATTACAGGAGCGGATTGTTTTCATTTCTCCGTGTCAAGTAAAAGTTAAATCAAAAAAGGTCAAGCGTCACTCACCTTTTCTTTTCTTCGAAATTTTGAAAACTCGAAGACGCTGTGTGAATTTTCAGAAATGTAATGTCACAGAATTTTTTTTTCGTGAAGGCGTTGATAAATTAGGGTTAAATGAGCCTCAAATGTAATTAAGATGAGAGATGATGATTATGAACAAAAAAAAAGAAGAGCGTTAAAAGAAGATCCGCCTCGGTAGGCTTCAACTACCAAACTGGGACTTCTCCTACTTGAAATCGGAGCGAAACGTTTTTTTGGGGGAATTCTCTATGGAGTTTCCTACATTTTGAGAGCGTCGTCTAATGTCTCTAAAGGCTTCCTTTCCCTAGCCTCTAGCTTTTAGAACATAGTCTCCAAACCTTACACTATGGTCATTTGCTAAGCTGGCTTTTCATCTCAATTTTTTTTTGCTTTCTCTCCGCATAGCAGAGCCAGAGCGAGAAAAACTCAATTTGAAAAGTGGCAACTAGCAAATGACCATACTGTAACTCATGCTTAACCAAAATTCAGCTATGTTCCCAACACTTTCCAACAATTTGAAACCTCAAAGCTCCAAAAACGTCACCTACTGCTTACCACCGCCAAAAGCATCACAGCTCCCCAGCTGTGAGTATCACTCGCATAAAATTACATTTTCAAAAAAAAACACAAAGTTCAAACAAATTGAAAATTTGACATGCGGAAGTTAACACAAAATTCAAACAACATTTCCTCTGCGTTCGGATGCTCATCGACACTTTTTCCTCAAAAAATTATCCAAAAGAAGCCAGCTCACGAAAGCGGAATTTATCATGAGAAATTTTTATTACTTTTATTTCTGGACTTGGAAGCAGTTGCATTGGAAAATCCCATCTTGTTCGAACTCCCTCCCTTCCTATAATATACAACTTTTTTTGTGCTCTCTGTGAAGCTTTGGCAAAATGTCAATTTTTCGAAAATACTAACAAAGTAACTAAGAACAGGAGGAAGACAGAAATATGGAAAAGTTTTTTAGAGGGAGTTTTAGGTGAATCCAAGAATATAATAAGAAAAAAAAAGGGAAACTGGGGCAAAAAAATTCTAGCAATTTTTGCTTCCTGAATTTTGCCAAAGGCTGAGCGCTGAGCGTTCAGCGATTCTGCCTTATGTATTATTATCTGGATGACAGACAAGCCTGCCTGGGAGGACTAAGATTTTTTTTTTAACTTTTTTTTTTAACTTTTTAGAAAACCCTTCCAATTCATTTCCAATTTCCAATTGGAAGAATTTGTACAAAAGACGCGAAATGGTTATTACATAAGGGAAATAAATGAGATTACTCTTCGAACTTTCATTGAAGTCACTTTTGAAGCACCTTTTCAAAGGGACGGGAGAAAGCTGGAAGGCTCTGGGGCCCTTAGGAACAGAAAAGACAGAAATGAAAGTGGAAAGCATCAATTCTGAAGACAAGGGTCTTGATCGCCCTTAAAAGGGGCCCTCCTACTACTGAATTCAAAATCAGAAGATCTCCGTTACGAATGTACTTTTTTTTAGAAAACGAGCAGCGCTACTACCAAGTTAGAGTATCCCAAGCAAGCGATTTCCCGGGCTGAATCTACCAGTACTTTCCCTTCTTTCTAATGCATCATTCGCCTAAATCAAATCAGAATTCGTAGAAAAGAGAACTTTCTCCTCGACGTAATTCTGATCTTTGAGCAGCGCTCCTGCAGCTTCCCTGTCACGAAACTGCGAGAGGCCAAGCGATTATTAAGGGTCTCAAAGGGACGCTTTCACCTTGTCTCTCCTCACTAGGACTTCGCTTCATGAAAAGTAATAATAAAGTTATCCGTCTCCTCGCCGCGCCCACCTCCTGGGATCATTGCCTTCTTCCAATTCCAGACATGTAGCACTTCCAAACTATGTAAGCAGCTCTATTATTTTTTTGCCAAACTTTTTGATGGATGACTTTCTCTACCCTTCAGTAATGATTTTCGTCACCTCAACTGTTACTGGAGAGGGATGGGCCCTTGAGCGAGCGAATAACAAGGAATCCCAATTTATTGAACTAAAATACTGCAATAATTTTGAGGAGGAGTAATGAAATATGGCATGTAAATCGATTGGATTGATTACATCAGGACAGTAACTGCCACTGCTTTTGACCGCTTTCACTTTCGTAAAGAGAAAGTATTAGATTCAAAACATTGATCTGAATTTGCAACCCAAATGTTACCTCCCTGTTTAACTATTCTCATGGATAAGCATCATTTACCCAAATCACTTACAAGTTTAATTCACTTAAGTGACCTGATACTGGAAACGAAAAAAATGTAACTGGAGCGGAGAAAGTAAATAAGTACAGGGTGATTCAAAACATGCCATTTTTGGACTCGTAATAAATCGGAAACGAAGCGGTCAGTATTTTTTTAGGTGTCAAATCGACCGGAAGAGAGAAGCATTTTTCAACTTAACGTTTAAGGGCCCCCTTCACTAAGGCCCTACGACTTTCCTATGCCAAGGGTCTGTCTTTGCCATTGAAGGCTTTCTCTTTTAAAAAATCAGTTATTATTTACAACTCTTAAAAACAATACAAAAAAATAATGGAAAAAATTAGTTTTAAATTATTGTTTATTTGACCTAAATTTATAGTATTCATTTAGTATAAGGAAAAAAAAAGATTCTCATTAAATTTGTTTGAAAATCGGAGATTGACGGATCCGTTCTCGATTTATGGGTCTTCAAAAATGCTAAATCTTGTTTTGAATCTCTCTGTACATCCAGCAGGGGAAAAGGAAATAATTTTACATAGAATTGCGTTTTGTTTAAAATTACTAATTTTCATTAGGTTGGGCAGGAGGCCCAATTAGAATTGCAGCATTATTTCAGAAAAATTACCAAAAAAAACGGAATTTGGATCTCAATTTCCCGTGTTACTTCCTAAGCGGAAGGTGACGTTCTTTTGACATCCGTCAACCACTTCCTTTTGCCATTGTGTCAACTACAGAAGGGTGGACATGAGACGGAAGTAACACAGGTGAGTGAGCACCTTCAATTACCTTCAACCCTCCGCTTATGCCGTATTTCAAAAGAAAATAAAAACACTGGATGCGACGACTGACCGCTTCATTATTACCGCCCATTGACCAGCTTACTAGTCATGTCATAATTGCAAATCTGAATTTGAGTACGCTTCAAAAGAAAAACAAGGGAAAATTATGCCCCAATAACATTTTTCGTAAACTAAAAAGCAAGTGGGCCTTATAAATTTTAAATGAGCGTTCTGCATAATTGGCAGAATGTGGTGCAAGAGAGTTTGATGGGGGATTTTGGCAAGAGGAGCTTCATAATTAGGGGTAATTATTAATTAATTACATGCTCTAAGTCATTCTGGATTTTGCGGATAATAATTATAATAATTTAAGTTCTTCAAGAGAAAGTTGTTTTGGATTTTCAAAATTTTGTGTTCAAATGAATCGTCGCTGTTTGTTAGGCGAATAATGCCTCCTGACGCATCCAAGAAGTCGGAGGGACCTTTGCTTGATGTGACATTGACAAGAGAGAAAGTCGAAAAGACTTTCTACGACCCGCAAAATTAAGAGGAATCAATACGAGTTACTTATTTAAGTGGATATATCCATGCCAAGGGGCTGGATGACAGTAATTTAACCGTTTAGCATTTCAAATATGAGCTAAATCAACATTTCCATTTTTTATTCCATTCACACTTTTACCTCGTTTTTTTTAAAAGGTAGTTTGAAGTAGTGAAAGCAAGGAGAAAGTGACGCTCTTTTTTATCTCAACAATTTCAACAAGTCTTGTCTTTTTTTCTCAAAATTTAACTTCCCACTGCATTTCTTCAAAAACAATTTTTTTTTTTTTTTCAAAAAATTTCTGAAAAAATCTTGATTTCGATAGTTACTACAAAAAAAAATAAGGTAAGCTTAAGTTCAAGCTCTTACTGATACTTCTGTCAAAAAGATTTGATATTTTTTAATTTTGGATTTGACGAAGGATGACGGTTTAGAGTCAGAAATTAAAATTAAAATCCTCCTGTCCTAACACGGCCTTGTTTGGCTATATTTTGACTGCACTTTAAATGCCTAATCAATTGGCGACATTCTTGATTAATTAAAATAATTACAACTTTCTCCTCTAGAGAAAAGAGTCCTATTTTGAAGTTGGTCGAATCTTGTGACCCACACTCTTCAGCATTAAAAAAAAGAATATAAAGACTATGTAAATTATATTTACTGGAAAACATAATTAAAGCAATTAATTGTAGCAAACGTCAATTAAAAAAGCATCTCGAAGGCGAGGCGCGTTTTCGAATGGTAATTTTTAAGTTAGCGAAGGAATGCTGCATTTCGGATCAGCGAAGGCACTGATTGCATTATTGTCAAGCTCAACCAGCCCGTCCTAGGAGGTAGAATAACATTTAAATTGTCACTTGATTTTGTTCTTTTTCCTTGTGAATTGAAATCTTAGCAATTCATTGTTAAATTAGTTGTTAATAAAAACTAAAAAATAAAGTACGCTCAAGTAATAGGATTACACTCGAATACGTTAAAAACATTTACCAAGCCGAAGAAAAAACGAAAAGGAGTAATTGGAAAACGGCGATTCTTATGGTAAATTAAAATAAGTTACGCATACACACATGAAAAATACGAAAACTATCATTACATTTACATACATTTATGTATTAGAGGTTTATGGATTACTTAAGTTAGAGTTGTTCTTTATGTAGTAAGTAAGTTGCTTTCATTTGGTATTTAATACATGTGAGTTCACCAAAATATTTATTCCTGTGTAATTTAGTAGTGCATTTGCAAATTCATTAATTATTAATTACATTTTTATATCTTTTGGTATCAAGTTCTCGCTCTCATTCCAGCTCAATCTTCAATCAATTACTTGACCAAAAGCTCGGCCACACACCACCAGCACTTTCTTCCACTCGATTCTACGGCGAGGACCGTGTGGACACCGTGAGTGTAGAACGTTTCGCTAACGTTGAAAGGTTTTTGATCCGACGTTGGATTTGGATACACGACAAAAGAAAATGGGCAGAGGAGGAAGCCCCGAAGAGCCTGCGTACGTCACCGTGAAATCTCAAATCAATCTGATCAGATTGGTAGCAATGGCCGAAATTTTATTCGGCATTGTCATACTGTTATGTCAGGTAAACCGTTCAAGAACAAGCTAATACAATTTACACGGTTTCTCTGTCTGTCTGATTATGTTCTTGCCTTCAATTCCAGACCGTGGCCATTGCCTTCTCTCACGAATTTGCTACTCGATCGCTGACTGGAATATGGACCTCGTGGTTTTTTCTAATGTCCGCCGGTGTAGCGCTCTTCTGGTCCACTCGCTGCACCTTCAATGGGTAAATCTGGCTGGAAGAATTTACCATTTGTTTGTTAGTTAATCCTTACGTCTCGAAGCATGGCAATTACCCTGAAATTAACGGAGTGATTGACTAGGTAGACTTCTCACTGTTCTTGTGCTACAAATTGTCTCGGCTGCAATGGGTGTGCCCTTGTTTACTTCTTCCTGCCTGATTTTTGGAATCTACCCGTTCAGATGGTCACCTGCTGCAGATGGTTATACTGATTGTTTTATTTGTTGAATAATGAAATACATCTAATCCAAATGTTTCGTTTTGAACTTGATACAACATCAGGGAAAGGAACGGCATTGATCACCTCGTCGATTGTAATTTTGACGACGACATTGGTAATGATGATGTGCAGTATAGCTCAATTGATGTTAAACTCGTACAACGCGTACAATTGCTACATCTTAGCTTATGGTGAAACGAAAGAGGTGAGTTGGATCCATGACATTTCCTGTGCAGAAATTATAAGCTTAATTTTTTTTAAGGAAATCTATGACGGAGGAAACGGATATGATGAAAATATGGATAATAATGCTCAAAATCTTCCTGCTTCGAATGATGACGATGACTGGGAAAACGCGCAAGGAGGTGGAGCAACTGTCACAAAAGTGACAACGTCCTCGGCTCGTCATGTGGTCCAAGTTGACAATCTTCCATCGGATTCAACATTTTCTAATGAGGACATCTTGGTAATCAAGTATTGCGGAGTCACTGGCGTCATCTTGGCATTCCTAATTTTTTGCTGCCAGGTAAAATTGAATTTGACTCCATCTCTTGAAAAAAGTGCAAGAAACAGAACAGAATAATACCAGTTTCCAAGCATGATATTGTTTTACCGTTCCAACAGACAGCCATGTTTGCCTTAGCAAGTGAAATTGGCATCAATATCGGGGTAGGCATTTGGGGAGCACTGTTCTATGCAGCGACTGGAGTTATTACAGTGTACAATAGTTCCAAGCCTACGGTTCAAAGGTAAGTTTCGTTTTGATTTACCAGATTTAATTTAAAAATACTATATATTTTTTTCAACTTTTCAGTGCGATGGCGATTTTTACATTGCAAACGATGCAATTCGTGCTGTCAGTTCCTCTCGTCGGAATATCTTACTACATTCTTGCTGTATTTGGATCTTGCTCACAAGAATTTCCAGTTCGCGAATGCCCTAAAGAAAGTACGCCAAAATTGCCTTTCAAGAATACACTAGTAATTGTCAGAATTTTTTTTTAATTTTCAGATAGTGCAGCTGGAATAAGCTTGACTTGCCTCAGCGGCATCATGGCCTTAAGCGGCACTGTCCAGGGCTTGACTTCGCTGACGCTCATGCTCATTTGTTCCCAAAGTGTGTGTGGAACGCGTTGTATGGTAAGTCATCAATTGGTTTGGACCATACATTTGATAATTAACCACGTTGTTAATTAGATTTCTGGTGCATCGGTGTATCCTAAAGCGTGAAGCAAGCCTAGATTGGATCAGCTACTTCCGTCCTCCTTGAACTACAAGCTCACAAATTAGAATTCGTTTTAGTTTAGTTTTAGTTCTTACAATTTGACTTCCAATGACTGATGGTGTCAGGCACAACTAAATTTTCCAACTATGTACTAAAAAGACTACTGCTCGGCAAGGTATCCTATTTTTGTAATTCACAAAGTCTTAGGCTTTTTATATTTAAAAATATAGCAATTGGCTTTAAGCTTTATATAGCATTTTAGGATTTGTTTTCCTATTTCCTGTTAATTCTTAGAGCAAAGTCTTATATACTTTACAAATTTGAATACTTTTTCCAAATAAAGTAAGTTCTACTTTACATTTTATGTTATTTCATATAATGTTATTTCTTAATTTTTTCTCAAATAACCTCAAAATCTTTTGCACTTTTTAAAAAACAAACTAAAAGTGTAAAATTTTTTTTTTTTTTAATTTAGCTACGTTGAGCTAAAATTATCCTTATAGACTGCGAGAACTAAATAAATCCATGTTAGATGCGATAACCTTATTTTTATTTAGAAAAGAAAGTCCCTTAGTATTTGAGTACGTACAAATAACCTCTTGATTTCTATATTGTCGCTATTCTAGTTGACCTGTACCTTATATTGCACGCTTAGAATTTTACACATTTGAAAGGAGGTCGGGAAGCATTTCTGCTCAGGAATCCTGTTGTAAGTAATAAGTTAACATTCGCTTCTAAACACTGTAATTCTAACAAATACTGCAATTTCCGAATCCAAAAGCTAAGAAACGCTGAAGTTGGGCTTGTAAGGTTAGTTTTGGCAAGTACACGGATCTTAAATGACGGGTAACAGTAATGCGGCGGCAACAACGAAAAGTATATTGTCAAATTTCGGAGGTTAATAATAGGTTAGTTGGTAAAGTAGTTATGTACAAAATCCTTCACATGCAACAACACTTTGGGGCAGAAGTACTTAAGTTAATCTTTCTGTATATACACAGACCATAATAAGTAATAATAAAACATATATAAATTAAATGGTAATCACAAGAGAACAAAAAAAAAAAACTTAAATAATTTGGATCGGAAGTGATAAATAAATGGCATCTTGTCGTTTTTTTTCTTTGCGGAGAGTCACTGTTGACGCTGCTGCTGGGGAGTCCGTCCGGTCTGCTAACTTGAGGTAAATTTTACAAATTCGTTGGATTCGCTACCGCTTGTAACGCTATTAAACCACTACGTTTTTTTTTTAGAAAAATAACTTTTTGACTTTGGTAGTAGGGTTTTTTTTTTTCAAATACTTCTTTTCAAAGTGACGTAAACTGAACTGCTAAAGGCCGAGAGGTAAACGGTAAATCCAATTTTCAGCGATAAAGTAGGCGGAGGAGGAGCAAATTATATAGTTGAAATTTTGAAGACCGGCTTTGGGCGTCCATGCTTGTTTCTTTGGTTACATTTGGCCTCCGGTGGGGTTACGGTGGGGCGGCGGCTCACTTCTTGGAAGAGTCCTTGTCTAATTTGTTAGGGTCACCTAGTGGGACACTGTTTCCAGAAGGGTACACCTTGTCCAGTTGCTTGAGTGACTCGGCTAAGTAGTTTTGGAAGGCAGTGAGAGCTGCCACCATGGCGGGGGACCCGAAACCGTGTGTAATCAGGGAGAAGTGGGTCAAGTGGCGCTGTATCGACGGGTCAAGGAGGAGTTGCGGTCGTGTATTACAGAGGGGACTTCGATCTTGATTTAGCAAGTCGGTCAATTCTTTGGCTACTTGTCTAAAAAAAGACAACAAATACATTTTAAAAATTTTGAACATTTAAAAAAAAATTATTTTGAAATTTTGAAAGTTTACTTTGTGGCCATGAGGATCTCCTTTCTACGGTAGGCTTCACCAGGATCCGCCGTGTGCTGGCGGGTCAAGTACTCTGCAATTTGGCGTGTAGGGAACTCTGTTTCACAGACATATCCAAAATCTCTGGCGAGATGAATCGCTTCTCCTGGAAAAGTGGAAAAAATTAATAAAGAACAAAAATTATTTGAAAAATTCCATCGCTTGTCCAGATCAGAAGATCACTTTTAAAAAAAATCTTCTCCAGAGCCTCTCCAGCAGGAGTTGTTCAAAAAGTTCAAAAGAATTCTGATCTGACCAATAATAATTTCTTCCCCCTAACTTTCCTTCCGGTCGAATTCCCTTTCCTTATTTGTTTTCAAAAACTTTCTCTCAACAATTCCGCGCATCAGTGAAAGCACTGAAGTGAAAATTTTGTTTTTCTTTTCAAATAACTTAAAAAACTAATTTTCTTTTTCCAGCCACCATTTCTTACCTTCAACGAGCGAGGTAAGGAGGGTGACATTGGCTGCCTTGCGACGTCCCGCTGGAAGATTGAGTCCTATTTTTTCCAACTTTTCCCGCAACAGCCTCCCACCGTTCTTGGATTTGGCTCTGAAATTCAAACAGTTTCGTTTTTTAATTAGGAAAATACAAGATTCCGTCACGATTTTTAGAACAAAAAATTCGGCGTCTATTTCTCTTCACAGCATCTCTCTCAGCTTCTGTTTAATAATACACTTCATCTCGTCACGGAATCTTCGTGAAAACACCACTTTTTGCGTCCGAACTTTGATAAACAGGTATTATCTCATCTTCCAAAAAAACATCTCCGGGAATCGGTTATTACAACAAGATTCAGCTACTGGAAGTCCCTTTAATAGTTCCAGAACATTTTTTCTCACACAGAAGCTCAAACCTATTAATACTAAACGAAAAACCGGCCACGAACTGGACATCAAATAATACTTCCCAGCATCAAACAGTAGCTAACCACTTATTTCATCATCTTCAAAAAAAAATCTTCTTTTTTTTTTTACAATCATCGTAGCAGCATCCTTCTTATTTTCCTATTGAAATGCGTTTTGTAAATTCTAAAGAGGCCTTTTCCTAGCCTCAGGGAATGAAAATCTGAGCAGATGAAGGAAGCGTCCCTGGAGGATCCCACCGTGAGACCGAATTATAATAAGGCAATGCCCGATTCCCTACAGTAGCCAGAGTACCCTTAAGTACTCTCCACTACAGAGTTTCGTTGGTTGAAGTTGTGCGCATCTATTTTGCAGTTACCGGCCATAAAAAACAAAGAGCGGAGCTTCAAGTAACACTCAATCATTTCCTTTGAGGAGGAAGACAAGGGCTAGCGTCCGCAAAAAAAAAATCTACAGAAGATCCGAACTCGACATGATGAATTTTCATTTCAAGTGTCGGAGACAGGCCCAAAGACTCATAAAAATTCATATTTATGTAAATGAAAAATCAAGGGAGGAAAAAAAAGCAGCAATTAATTTGCACATAGACGGAAAATGATTAACATAAAAATGATACAAGATGTAAAGCTATACCCACCTCACGGAAATTAGCAAAAAAAAAGAGCCTATTCATCTTCATTCTTTAAATTTAAATTCCACAACTGACAACTTTCTTCAAGCTTTTAATTTTTCCACCACTTCCCATCAAGTGGACAGGAAGTAGAGTCGTAGGCAAATAACTTTTAACACATTTCAAAAAAAAAATTGCAAAAAAAAAGTGATCATTTTGAAAAAAAAACTGCTTGATTTGGTTCCGGATCACTACACTGACTGAGCTCTCACTTAAAAAGGCACTCAAAACGTTACCTGTCCAATGATGGCAACTAAAAAATAATTTTACATCGTAGAATACGACGGTTTTAAAGGAGAAAAAAAGGCTTTGTAATTAGTCTTACTTTGTGTTTTGGAAATGGGTGGGACCGAAATTTCATGTTCATTATAGGCCCTGCATGATGATGGAGGAGGTGTGCGCAGCGTAAACTCGTTCTTTAGAAAATTAATGAAAACTCACACTTCGTCCTTAATCTAATGGAGTGGTGCTTTTACAAAGTAAAATCGTTCTTTTTGCATTTTAACAATACTTTTTGTAGAGGTAATTACTAACGTCAGGGATCGTGATGGCGGTGGCAAAGTCATAAGAAAGCTTCAGTCGTCGTCCCACGCGTCAAACTCAATCATCCTGAGTCCTGCGCCACGTCGTGAAAAGCACCACCACCGTGGCACAATGGTCGTTTTCTCGAAAAGTATTGGAAGTATTGAAAATGCTTGTGTAACAATGCTGCTCGAATCTCAGACCAATTCATCGTTCGCCTCTGCCTCCTTAAACCCCCCTTTATTCTTCCTCAATTGACATCTAATTAAACTTCAGATACAAGTTCTTTCCCTTCTTCTAAACAAGGAGGCATTAATCACAATTTTTTTACCCCTGCGCACAAGAATTCATCGAAATCTTGAACGTAAAAAAATTCCCGATTCCCGATGCTGGATTGAATATTTTGAGGTAACTCATTATGGTTCCTTTTAAAAATAACTTGACGCCGACGCTTAACCAATTTCTGAGAACCCAATTCCCAGCGCTTTGCTTCCAAATATTTCATTACACCTTTGAATAGCTCTTGTTTTAAAGCGATTTAAAACCAAGAAATATTTTTCAAACGCTAATAATATAATTGCCGTATGCTAATGATTAGCCAGCCCTGCGTGCGTGATTTTAAAATAAAAATTTAATTTGGAACTCTCCAAAGGGTCCAGGAGGAGAGATTTACGAAATATTTTTTCTTCAAGGGAATCCACTGCATCTTCGACGTGCCGTGCAGTCTGTAATTCGTGTTGGATAAAAAAAAAGTTTTAGAAATTCTTTAGAATTAATTTTGAAAAGGGAAGAGGGGACTTAAGGGCTACAGAGAATAGCGTGGCGGCCTTTGGTTAATGATGGGTACCCTTGGAAGGCCTAATAACAGGTTAGTACAGCATTCACTCACTATTCCAAACTCTGATTTCGATTTCCAACCAAACGAAAATCGGGAAATTATGGGGTTGAATGAGAATTGACACTGGAAAGTACTGGGGAAACCTGATTGGCTGCCACATGGATTGACATCAAAACTTGTTTAAGGCTCCACCTTGTGAACAAGTCTAATGACGCGAATAAACAGTCAATGGACATTTCAAACCGCCTTTTTTCAACAGAGCCGCGCACTAATCTTAATTAGCCTCCCCTTCGTAATGGTCACTTTTAAATTCAAAATAGGTTGGTTGCAGAGTTGTGCGCCAAACTCACCTTCGGAGAACTCCACCGAGGAGGCTCGCGTTGAGGCACTCGGGTGGGGAAAGACGTCGCTGAACTTCACCCACCGTCACCTTGTACTTGGACGTCGAACTTAGCAGGGAGAGTCGCCCGGGAACGGAACAGAAGACGTCGGCTGGAGCTGTGAGCCCTCCGAGGACCATGTCCTTCCCATCCCGCGGCTTCATACCTGCAAATGTAAATCCTTATTTTAAAATTTTAAAAAATCAAACGGTTTTGAAAGCCAAGGCTAGCACAGTTACGCAACGTAACACTTCTACGGGAAGCTGAAACGCAACGCTTCCAAGCTAAAGCTTTTTTTTTTCTAAAAGTATCTAATCAAAAATCGCGAGATTTTTTGAGCAGTTAGTCCCACGCGTCGTTGACGGAAAGCTTGCCGCGCAAAAGCAGTTACAGAATTTTCTCGAGAAATCTTACACAGATCCATGAGTCCTGCTGATGACAACCGGAAAGAGAAAAAGGATTCAATTAGCAATAACGCCAGCAAATCTAAGACTTCCTATTTCTCAGAAATTTTTTTCAAAATTTGGACATTTGGAAAATTGAAAAAGAAAAACGTCTATCCTTCAAAAAAAATTGGGTTCAATTTCAAAATGGTGGGTGAGTGAATCCAAGTCCATTTTAGTTATCCTTCCAAAATACCGATACATAATTATCCTAATAAATCACGAAGAATCTTAGGAAGTCTAACATCTCAATCTTAAAAGTTTTTTTGCGTCTAACACACGCAGACGCACAACAAATTCTAAAAGTTAAAGTGGCCATTAAGTGTTCCACCAATCACTGACTATCAAAACTTTTTAAATTATGAAAAGGCGTCCTTTTTTTTTTTAAAAAAAAGTTCTGAATTTCTAAACTTTCTTGTAAATGTTGTGAGTGGTTGACGAACCCTCGTTCTCATCGTCGTCACCCATGTCCTCCCCCTCAATAATATCATCTTCCTGGTCATTATCACTGCCATTGGCCAAGGAGTGACCCAGGTGACCTCTGCGGGTACAGGGGAGGTGTGTGTCGGAGCCAGCTGAGGAGCAGGGAGACGTGGTCCACTCAATGACAATGGGCTTGACGTCAAGGTCCTCGTCACCTCCCAGGCACCCTTCACTGCTGCTTTCACCATCAACACTCATTGCTCCCCAACGAAGCAACGCCACTCACAATTTTCAATTTTTTGTCAATTGGCTTCCAATCCAAACAAAGTTAAAATTAGAAGAGTAGTTTGCTAATTAGGATCTCTAAATTTCCTCACTTCGGAATCTGCCGCCCTGGGAGATCAATCACAAGAAAAAAAAACAGAGTAGAGCTAAGTGCCGAACTCTCACTCTCACTCAAAAGAGAGCAACTTATCTACTCTCAAATGAGTAGATTCGTCTCATCTAATATTAAAATTGCATTTAACGTTATTGTTAAAATAACATTTAATATTAAATATTAAACCAAATTTTAGCTTGATATTTAAGCTAATAAAGACAACCTAACACCCTAAATCATAAATTTATGTTTAACATAATTAATTGATGTTGGTACTTTGTGCGACTAATACCAAAAAAAAAATACTTTAAAACTAAATTTTTTTTGTACTTGCCAATAGCTTTATTTTATATAATTTTTATTTGCCTTGGATAACTAAAATTTTTAAAGAATAAGTACCTTTTAGAATTAGTAGGGCTTATAATTAGCTTAGCCCACTTGAGAGTTTATTAGAAAGTGTTCACATTAATTAACATTAAAATTAATATAAATTTTTGAATTGAATTTGAATTAAAGTAACAATTAAAACTCACTTACTCAAATCTGAGCAAATGTTAGAGTGGATCTTGAAATCTAAATCAAGAGCAAAATTTGGTCTCTTTTTTTATGAATTTTAAACACAAATTCACTTGAATGTTGATCATAATTTTAATTGTTGAAATGGAAAATTGCCGCCGGTGCTCTCGAAAGCTAACGGCAGGATTCTAAATGTGGATCAGAAAAACCGAAGAGGAGACTTGGGGTTCCCTTCCACTTACAAAGGGACAAAAAACCGAATTTCATGTCTTTCCCCTCGTGCAGATGGCCTAGAGTTCTCAAAAGCAAATCCAACGCTTAAAATTATAGCCCTAATTTAAAATAGGTCTATTAGAATAAGAATAAAAATAGCTAAATCAAAACTAAAAATTATAGAAATTTAAATAAAATTTCCCAATCACGCTTATGATAATGAAATAGGGTTAATTGTTCTTTTTAATTGACTTGGAATTATTTAATAAATAATTCAGAGAAATCGATAGATCGGATCAAAAACCGACGCTAGCTTCAGCCAAAGCTTGAGTCCTACGTAAATCCAGAAGTCAATTATCCACGTGCATCTTATTACACGATCCGTCATCTTCCCGTGACCACTTTTTCCTGAATAGCTCCGCACCTCGACATACAGAAGGCTCTGAGCCCTCAGCCTCCCTTTTTAATGGACGACCCCATGTGAATCTAATTTTCATCACATTCAAAAACCCAATGTCCCCCCGACGATATTCACGTTCTCGCCACCGCCGCCGCGGTGTGATGGACAACGGCCGTAACAATTCCTAGGCTCAAGAATTCTTTCTCCTCTCAGAAGGGCCCTTTGCTCTAACGTCTCCTATGTACCAAGCACTTTGAATCTTGGTTGCATTAATGGAATCCTTTGTCTTATCTTCTGCATCTTCGAACATATCAACACGTCTGAGAGGACGAGAATGAAATCAAGGCCCTTTTGTTAAGTCCCCCCTTTTCCTAATAGACCCATCCTTCATTAACTCCGTCTCAACGTGTAATTTAGCCAAAGGAGGTAATGGCCAATTGGAATTTACACTGTCAAGATTTGGAAGAAAATACACACACGACCATTAGAGGCCAAGCCTTCAATTTGGGGCTCAAAACTTATATTTCTCCAATATTTTATATGCAAAAGATCGTCAAGAGAGATTTAGCAAGTTTTTTCCTTTGGAGACTTAATCATGGGTCATCTTCTTCACCCCAAAATACAAGGAATTTCAGGAAAAATCTTGAGTACTTGCAGCTCCACATCATCATTGTTACAGGAAAGGCTCTTAAAATCTCGTTGGACTTTGGACTTTACAACGATTTAGGAAAACTCCCCCTTTACACAAAAGTCAATCAGAGCAACTTAACGCCTCCCATTTCTATCTTCCCTACCATTTTTTTCTTCCTTAGAGTAATTTCCAGACTTATCTTTGAATAATCACTAGTCAATTAACACCTTTAGAATCCCATTAATACCACGTGTTTCCACTCACCTCATTTGCAATGATGCTTACATTCAAAATTAGTTATGCTATTGAACTCAAAGTCACAAAAAAATGCTACCACAAATGGTGCAAGAGAAAAACTTAAATGAAACTATAAACTCAAAAATAGCTTATACGCAAATAATCTTCGAACTTAAAAAAAACTCAACAAAGTATTTAGACTTGAAAAAATTAAAATCAAAATTTTTTAAACTTAAAAAAAAATCTTTCTACGCAAACAGTCTTTGAACTTAAAGGAATTAAACTCAACAAATCTTTAAACTCAATAAACTTAAACGTAAAAAAATACTTTAAACTTTAAAACATAAAACTTTTCAAAAAAAAAAAACTTAAAAAACGGTTTCACAAACACACAAAAACCCTGCAGTAACATACACAAAATCTTAAAAAAAACATTAGCTTCTCAAAGTGGGATCGGCTTGACTGATTATTTGCAATTGGGTGAAAGTTGGTGAAAGTCAAAAAGTAAAATTAATTCTTCTTTGTCGAGTAAAAGGATCTGGGATTAATATTCAAAAGAACTACTTAAAAATTCACTCTTAAATTGCAATTTTTTTTTTAAATTGTAAAAAAATACTTTTTTTTTTCGTATGTCGGAACCTGAGCTTTACAAAGACGACATAAATGCAGAATGTATCAGTTTTGATGTTGGGAAAAGGAAGTTTTGGTGAAGATAAAGTGGATTCCGCGAGGGAAGAATAGGAGACAACCCCAGAGATTCAATTTCCTCTTCCATTGTAAAGTGCCGAACATGATACATTGATACATGGGAAAATCCAGCCACCTTCTCCAGCATTTCCAGCCACCTCACTCCAGCATATCCAGCATCCACCCAGGCGATAAAACCAACTTTCAAAATTCAAAATCTCACTTTCATCCCTTCCAAAAGAGCCCCACCAACATCCTCCACAAGTCCTCAATTGTCACTTTATCAGAGACACGTTAAGGCGACATCCATTGTCAAGGGCCTCTTCTCCAGAAAACCCCATCAAAAGTCCCTCCTTTCCTAATCACCTCCCTTCAAACACCTTCCAAAGCCAAAATTTATGTCCTCCAAAAATGCGACACTTCAGCAAGATGCCTCAACCAATCAAACACTAGTTCTAAGGAATGATAACCAATTAGAGGGGCTATAAAGGCCCATGCGAGCTGTAAATATAATAAAATGGACACTCAAGCAAGTAATGCTATGAAAAACAAAATGAGAAATGGGCAATCATGGCCTGGGCCCTTGAAGCGATCCTACTAAAAATTATAGTCCGAGAAAACTCGTTTTGTCTTCCTTCAGGTTTTAAGCGGTCTAAAAATCTGAAGCCACCATCTGCACCACCACTTCTTTCTTAAATGCAAATTCATTACGAAGTAATAAAAAGTGGGTGTGGCTTGGAGGAGAGCATCTTTCTATCAGTCATCTTTATCGCAGCATCTCGAATGAAATGGAATAGAGACTTCTTGATACCTCTTCGTTTCAATTTCCAGGAGTCGAAAAGTGGCTTCCTTCGTCCACCAACCCCTCTACTCAGATATTTATCTGACTTCTCACTGCTGGTGTCAAGCTTTTAAATTATTTTTAATTTTTAAATTGAAATCTAAAAAATATTGCCAATATTGAAACAATTTTGCTTTCGATCACTTCCCCTCTCGCTCTACGAAGCTTTGTGTAATTTTTGCACCCACTTTTAATAAAGTCGACAGTCAAAAATGCAGCGGAAGTGGATCGATTCTCGGAAAGGGGGTTTAATGAATGGAAGGCAGAGATAGGACTTTGGAGGGCCATTGAAGGGAAACGAATAGAAACGGGAAGCTCTTCCTATTATTCAATTTTAGGGCAACAAGAAATTATGATGAGGAAAGCTTCAAGGAAAACGGGTTGGAGAAAGTTATGGAATGGAATTCCAGAAATTTTAAAATCAAAACTGCATAACTCTAATGGAACTGTTTATTAAGCGGCTGCTCAATCTTGGAATGTCCCAAAAAGGATTCATCTCCCTGGAATTTCTAGGTTATTCCAATCCCAAGCTCCTGGGAATCAACCCTCGACATTTTCTCTTTTCTCAAACTTTCTCCTATAATTTTCACTTCTTCAGTAATTGCATCATTTTAAAAATGGCGAAAAAAGCTTTGGCTTTTGGCTGCAAAGCAGAAAACGAGCAAATTTTTTTTGGAAAGCGAGTGAAAGCAAATGGATAAAATTTTCAAGCACGTTAGTAAACAATTTGCTAACTCACTTTTGAGAAGTGGGATGTCCGACGTGATGTAAGTCCCATTGTTTTCTTCCACATTATTCTGGAAATTAAAAACACAAATTATGACAAAAAATAAAACAATTGAATGGCTTCAATTGGACAGAATCATGGTAAAGGAGGAAGAAATCAAAAGAAATGATGACGATGGAGAAACGGAGGAAGATTTTCTTCGATAGTTAAAATCTCAATTTCCCATCTCGCTTTTCTTACACAGCATCCAACTAAAAGATGTGTTTTAAAAAAGCAAGGCTGAGGAAGGCTTAGAATAACGCATTTGGAGGGTATTTATTACTTTATGACCACGTTTCCTTCTTCCAATTACATTCAACAATTTACAATTACAAGAACATCTACTCGAAAGAGCTACATCATTCCCTCATCCATAAATAACTTCAGAGAGAGAGCAGGGCCCGAGAAGGAAAAAAAATCATGAAAAATTAAGGATGGAAATTAAGTTTTTTTTTTCATCTTCGACCAATTCTCTCTCTCGTATGAAAAGCGAGCCACAAAATCAACTGTAAACAAACAGTATTTAAGCGTCTGCAAATTGAAAAAGAAAAATTATCAATTCGTTCCAAATTAGGGCTCCTTGTGTATGATCTGCGTTTTTTGCTACAAAAAATCTCAAAAGCGGAAGTAGAATGCTCGGCGGATGTTTCGCGTCGATTTTCACCGAGTTCAAACTTTACCGAGCTATTGTTTGTATTTACGCTTTTGTAAGCGAACTGTAGTATCTATTATCTAATTAGGAATTCTTACGACGAACATGAGAAAATGGAAGTTTTTCGTTAAATTAACAGCAGCCTGTGATATTCATAACTTGTAAACCACAAGGCTTGAATAATGATGATAACTGATGCTTTATGAATTTGAAGAGAAAGGTACCCTTAACGAAAAAGTACGTGCAGCACTCGATTATGACCATTTATTTTGAAGTGGAAAGAAATATAGCAAACTTGTAAATAAAGAGGCAGAATCAAGCAAAGTTTTTCCGTTTACTATACTTATGATGTTTTACAATAAAAAAAAAATGTGCCATTAAAAAAGAATAGATCCTCTAAAAATTAACCACAGCCTGTAATTTCCTTTTTTTTTTTAAATCTACACCTTACGTGACAGTTCTTCTAAAAATGATTTTTTTTTGATAATGCTCAATGATGGAAAAGGAAGTCTATTGTCCTTTCCTTCAATTTGAATCTTCACACCCTGATCAACACTGCTACTTAAAAAGGCCCTTAGTTTCATCGTTGAAAAAAAATGATATTTTGCCTTTCTTTCTCTAAAAGTTGGGGAAAGCTTTTGGGGTCTCCAATTTTTAGGGGGCCCTTGAACAAAAATTTATTCATGACTCTCCCTCTCCGTTCTCTCTCCCCTTGTCCATAATTAGCCGTCTGAGTCCTCAAGTACCCCAGCATGAGTACTTTGGGAAGTGTTGTAGAGAGTAATCATAATCAAATAATAGAGTCTAAAATCCGTGTAAAAGCCCTTAGCAGGAAGGAAAAAGCGATGCAGGGAAGTAGCGTGGGTTAAAGAGTTCCCTTTGTGCAAAACAGTGGACCCTCACCAGTAAATGTGGAATGAAAAACGGAGAGGTAGGACCAACCTGTCCATCGTCCATTCCGATTGCATTGTGAATGACAAGGGAATCTTGTCCGTCGAGTGTGACATGACCGCCGGGGACGAGAACGTCGCCGCGGCGGATTGTGTACTCGCGTCGTCCCGAGTCGTAGAATCCACCGCTCCCACCGTGCATGTTACTGGAGGCAGAGACGTGGAGGCTCTCATTGTCACCGCGTCGAATAACTTCATGGTGGGGTGACCTCTGTGTTCCCCCGAGCTGATGACCCTAAACAGCCCATCATAAAATTTCATCAATTTTGGCAAACAAAAAATCTTTTACATCAAAAAATTAAAAATATTTCGGTCCAAAAATATTAACTATGCATTTATGACAAATTTAACAAGTCTACGGGTCTGAAACCCTTAAATTTTATTTCCAAAGTTTCGAAATTCTGAAAATCTAAAAGCTCTCAATCTCGAGCTCTAAAAAAGAAATATTTATATTCTACTGAAATTTTCACTTGTCAAATTGTAAAAAAAAATCAAAATTTCTAGTTGCCAATTAAAAAACTCAAAATTTTTTATTTATCAATTTTACCGAAACTTATTATTCTTAAGTTTGAAAATGCTTTTGAAATAGTTACCTGATAATGTTGCTGATGGAGTGAGTTGAGCTGAGAGTATGGATCTGAGCCGGTGGCGCTGAGGTGGGCCGCAGCGTGGAAGTCGATCTGTTGTTGCGTGGTGGGGAAGGGCGGTGGGAAATATGGCGGCTGGAAGTCTGAGGTGGGGGTCATTCTGGGGGCAGATGAAAATGACCCAGTGCCACCAGATGACCCGATGGTCGATATGGCACCTAGAGATCCTCCATGACTCGAGACCCGCTCCTGTGGACCACAACATCAAGATTCGTCATTACATAACCTGTCCACCACGCTCTTATCCGCATGTCATCTACCAATGTCATCTGTCACCTCTGCCACTTCAGCCCTCGATCCAAGTACAGATTCAATTCAACAACACCCCCGTATCCTATTTTCTCATTTACATTCACAGGAGAGGAAATTAAATATTTAAAAAACGATAACGATTCAATCGTTTTTCCATAAAATACCATGCTAAACATTCCCGACACTTTCCAATTTGGCTCTCTAAAAATTTCAATAACATACATCCAAATATGGTTTTATTTTAAAAAAACCTACACAACTTTCACCTATATTTCACCTTTTACCTTTCACCAGTCAAATAAAACATTATACTCGGAGAATAAAGCGCTAATAATTCTTCTCATAAAAATTTTTTTTTTTGAAATCTAGTTTAAGCTCTAGAAAAAAATTTTGGTTACACTGACCATCATTTGAGAAAAACACTCGTCGGTACACTTCATTTTGGGCTACTTTTTAAAAACTTTCCACTTTTTTCATGTTTACTAATTAATTTTAGAATTTAGAAAATTAGTTAAAATAAGTGTAAACAATGTGAGGGGTTTCGAAATTTAAATCTAAGATCAGAGATGGTTGAATTTCGAGGAGTTTTCTCCTTCATGATGAAGAGTGAAAAAAGTGCTTTCTCCTCTTCTCAACTTTCACTTCACTTTCACTGCTGCATGGTAATGGAGCGATGGGACACTGAAAAGTGTCGGATGGACACCAAATGCAATTAGTAAAAATGTTGTTGGGATGCTGGATGCTGCGGGAGTGACCAATGGGAAGGGCTGCTGGTGAGGTGAGGACGAGAAGCGTACTGACGGAGTGACTAGACGAACAATAGAGAAACTCTGTGAGTTCTTGAGCTCAAAAACGCCCTCCCCGAAACTGTTGCTTCGGGCCTTTCATGCCCCGAAAAAATTCTACGTTCTTTCCCCTTGATTGAAAAGCCCTCTGCAGCATCCACAGATGAAGTACTATTTACATTGAAGATCAGAAATGCGCTGAAAGGAGGCTAATCTCCGATACGGACCATTTCAAATCTGCTTTCACTCGGCCATTTAGCAGGGAAACTAAATGCCTTTCACTCTTCTCTTTACACCTTTCTCCTCCCAAATGCTCAGCACTTCCGATTACCGTAATTAGTTTTGAGGTGGCGCAAAATCGAAAATTTAACCCTAATGGCATTTCCAATTAGTAAATTCAAAACCAAACTGACAAGGCCCTGAGGGCATGAAGTGCACTCAAGAGGCAATAATCTCATTATTCAATCCAATATTTACATAACTTGGATTCCAAAATTCGAATTTTCAAAATGTCAAAATGTGTTAATACTTTCAAAATAATACAAAATATTGAAATTAAAAATATTCCGGGTTTCCCAAAATTTTCTTCCCCATCATTGCAACTTCTCTAAAAGTATTCTGTGAAATATTACAGTGTTTTTTTTAGAAAATAAAAAATTGTGAGGTTCCATTACATCTTTGCTTCTAATACTAAAACTTTATTTCAAGGCACTAGCGTCCAAGCGTCTAATCGCTGATGCACCCTCTCAGCGGCCCACTTAGCAACATGACGAAATTGTGCTGCCCCGAGGGAGAATCAGAGAAACCAATCTTAAATTCAATCACAAATAAATTCAATTTGACATGGACGGAGGAACACTTGCTAAAAAATCCCTTCGACATCGGTCGGAACATGACCGATTAGTATCAAAGAACTTCCAAAGCCTTACGAGGAGCTTTTTTTTTTCTTAATTTTTTTAACTTGCTTATTTAAAGAGCCTGCATACGGCCGAAGAAAGCCATCCATCAATAACGAGTAATTGGAATTTTGAGCCACACAAAATTAATAACCTTCTCCTAACTGCAAACTCAAACAACCACAAACTATGTAATTACAATTATTTAAAAATGACATCATCTCCATTACCACTCATTTCTCAGTCTACAACTCATCCATTTCGGTTATCCATTCCTCGCCATTTAAAAATTGACAACAGAAAATTAATCAGCTCAATTACTATATTTGTTAAATGATATTCTTCCGAAAATTGTATTGCGAAAAAATAGTTTTGCAAAAAAACTGTAGAGTGAATTTTGTTAAGCACAATGTGAAAAAAATATTTTTCGATATAAGAGTTTGAGTCTTGGAAACATTCCAGGATGTCGCTAACCCAAAATTTGCAATGTCCTAAATAATTAAAAAAAAATTTTATGTAAAATTTTAATGAATCTTAGTAAGCAAAAGAAGACTACGCCAACGCCAAAAGTTAAAATACGTTCTTCTAGGTAAGTACTCCACGTTCTTCCAATTAGGAACAAGTTTGAGCCAGGAGCTCCAAAAGTACAGTCACCCTGCAACAGTGATCTTGTACCTTTTGGAATCACGTCTTCGCCTAAAATCTTTTCCAATTGAAATTCATTCATAAACCCTGTTCGAGAGTTGGATGATTGAGTTTGGTTTGACGTAAATTATGCGGTCGTTTTGCAGTCCAAGATTGTAATTATGGCCGTGATGTTGTTTATGTTAGTCGGAAACTTGATTTTCAAACCCACTCCCTGCTTTTCTAGATCAGACATTTCGCAGCATCCAAAACTAAATCTCTGAGACAGCGCAGAAGATGGAACCACATCTTCTCAAGCATGAACGAATGCTTTAGGAACGAGAACTCTCTTCCAGAAATCGAAAGTCACATTGACAATGAGCCAACTTTTTTACGTACAACGTTCCTCCTGGTGCGTCAAGATTTTGTTGAATGTAAAAAAAAAGAAGAGGAACGGGTCCTCCATTTGCCTTGCGGCGACATTTGAACCTCACTTCAACCAACGCCAAAAAATTGGTCTCCAAAATAGAGAGAGAATTTGCCCTAAGCCAACTAGGAATCCCCTTCAAAAGACCATTGACGACGTTCAGCGTGACCTCGAAGTGCCCCTAGGCCCTCTACCTACTCCATTCACACACTACCTCCAGTCTCCAACACACGAAAGCGACCAAAGTGCCTTCATCCGTAACCTACTGTTCCCACCCGTCACAATTGGCCTACACAATGCCTTTGGACCAACTTAGCAAAGCCATTCGGTCGTACTAAACAAAGGAAGTGGACGTCACACTCTCGTGCAAATTATTACTTCAATTCCTCAACCAAAAAAAACCTCGCACAATGGAAAAAAAAACTCCAGTGTTTCAAGGAAAAATTCAAAAATTTTCAAAAAATAGTCCAGATTTTTTAAAAAGGCTCTCCTAAAAATTCAAAATTGCTCCTACCTTTGTAGCACAAGTGAACAAGCCCGTCCCAAGACGAGAGGACGCAATAGATAGATTTAAGTTTTCCGGAATTTTTTTTTACCGTAATTTAAAATCCCGAATAAAAAAAATTCAGAACTCAATTCGACTGAAACATCGTCACTAAAATTCAGTGAGGTTACGCACAGACTAAAAAAATCTTAGAAATTATAAGATACAATTAAGATTGTCGTTTTTTTCACACTGTGAAGTTCAAGAGTCCTGTGAAAAGGAATTATTACCGCTACAGCGCCAAGTAGTTATGAGAAAACTTTTTTTAATCACGCATAATATTTTGTTAAGGGGTCGTCGCAACGGTGGGGCTGCTGTTAAATAAAGGCTATTAACAGGGTGCGTTAAATTTTTGAAGCTTAGGCTGAAGTGTCATTTACCATGATGATGCTTCATTTCAAAGTTCCCTAGTTGGAAGAGGGTTTGAGAAGTCAATGGCATTTGTAGTATGAGGCTCGGATCTTATTCCTTTTAATTAGCATTCACTACAACAAAGTTAAGGGCGGGTGGTAATTAAAGTGTTGCTTTTACAGCACGGAAAATGGTCACTCGGGACAAATACTTCCAAGTCACTCCTTTTCATTGTTCTCAAAAGAGTCCTTTTTAGTTATTAAAATTGTCTTCATTTCAAAGAACAATAAAAAAAGGGATGACGACAAAATACCACAAAAAGCAAAGTTAAAAACAGAATTCCGTGAATGACCATAATAAAATTTCAAACCGTCATTTCAAAAGTTAATTCCAAACCAACCCCTTCATCCCTCTCAGAAAAAAATACCTTTTTACAAAATCAACCCTCTCTTTCCAAGACGAAGAAACCAACCCCCACTCATTTAAATAAAAGGGGGTTGAAATGTATTAGAAAAGTTTAAAAAATCTTAACTTAAATGAACTGGTTTAAATGTCAAATTAATTTAAATTTAAATGTTTAATTAAAGATATTAGTCTATAGAAAAAAAAATCTTCATTTAAAAAAATTGAGGATTAAAAAAATCATTATGAAGTCTTAAATTCAATCTTCAAAAGCCTGAATTTTGAATTAACTTCACTCAATCAAATTTTTGATTTATACTCTCGTAGTTCAAGTTAGTTTGTAAAACGCACTTGCGCGGCATTTTTCAAAATTCAAAACACCTTTAGAGGTAATGTAAATTCGTTTAAGACCGAATTTCTGCGGCAGACAATGCTTCCGGCTTATAACTATCTTTACTTGAGTTTTGACAAAAGAAAACGTTCATGTTTTCGTCCTGAAAAGGGTTCCTTGCTAACAATGAACTTGAACTTTTTGTTCAAGGCTGAAGGGTATTTGACACAAAATGAGTTCAGTAGGTTCCTTGATATCAAGTCACACAAAAGAGGGGAAAACGTTTTGAGGGAGGCGACAACGAATGTCAAATAATGTAAGAATGTTAAAAATAAATGTTTCCACTAACATCAACACCGTCGTCCTCCCCATTACTCTCGTGATGATTATTGACGTCCTCGGCACTCGCCGGCTGAATAATGAAGGTCACCCCTTGACCCTCGTCTCCATTTGCCCCATTGATCACGGTGGCGGTCAACTGCTGCTTGCGCTGCAGAAGCGACTCTCCGTCCGTGTCCACATCGTCCATGTCCTCCAGCGACTCCGCCTTGGGCACAATTGACATGAGAACAACAGTGCCCTCGGGTATCACCTGCTGGACGCCATTTTCTGTCGTGGCAGTAATAGCCTCCGTCGTTGTCGTCATCATCTGACCCGTACTTGTTGTGACGATAGGTCCATTGAGACCCGGAATGGTTCCATTGACTGTCCCCACGGTGGTGACCACCAGACTCGGATGTTGGTGGAGGTGCTGGTCAGCGTCATGGAGGTCGGAGTTCGTTTGAGAGTGGTGGTGATGCGTATGGTGGTGGTGGACAAGCACTGGACCCTCGGGGGTGTCCACGATGGATTCCACGGCGGTCATCGGCGTCATATCCATTGTGACGTCTCCAGAACGGTCGTCGGGAGAGGTGTGACAACTGTCCATGTCGTCATTGCGGTGGATGAGAACAGAGGTCGACATAAGTGGTTCACTCGTATCATGAAGTGGACTGATGGATAAGGGGTCGTTGCTATTTGGATGGGAGTCGTCTTGGTCCATGTCAACGCTCCGGGCACGACCATTGCTACTTCCAGTCCCATTCGTGGCCAGTGGACTCATCATCACAGTTGACCCGGCGGCCATTTCACATTTCATAATTGCACAGCGATTTTACAAAAAATACCGTAAAAGTATTGGCCAGTCACGAAGCGTTTCCAGCGCTGAGAGTAATTACAAACACCATTGTCGAAAACTGGAGAAAGCGAAAGGATCAAGTGTCAATTCATGACGGTGAAAGTTCAGCCCCAAGGCGCTTCACCGACTCGAAGTGTCAAAATCGTAAACAAATCCAAAAACGCTTCAAAATGTTCAAATTGTTTTTTTCACTTTAGAATGCTTTGCAAGATGAAATTCACAAATTTGACGAAATTTAAATTTTTTTCCGAAAAAGCCCTTAAGTTGTGGGTCACACGCGCACCCACTTCCGAAATGCTTGCCAAAAATCACTTCACCCCCCTTTCAAGGGCCCTTAAAGAATTTTCGATTTTTGATTTTTGGAGTCACTGATTTTCAAAATGGCCTCCAGGAATGTAAATTTTTTTGTTCACTTGTCTTAAGAAGGCGAAAGAAAGGAGGACTAACTTTCCTGAGGATCTTTTAGAACAAGACACACAGTGGATTGTTGAAACTGACTTTCTTGGGCACTGTTAAGGAGGCTGCAGAAGGGGGGGTTTGATTTTTTACCTTCTTTAGGGAGGGTACGCCAAATAATGAGTCTCGGTGGTTGAAAAAGGTTTTTTTTTTCAACGTAGCCTAGCCCATAAGGATAAACAAAAAAAGGAAAGTCTCAGGTGAGACAGCACAAAGTGCTCTATCCAGGTGAGTTCGTTTCATATATAAACTTTTGCTGTGAGATTTCAAAGTTGCATTGTCCCTCTGTAAAATCCCAGGGACCAACTTTGCTGCAGCGTCCAACTAAGCAGCGATGTGCTATGAATTGCTATGAATCTACCTGTCCATCCTTCATGTCATCCAGAATCCCTTCATCCCTTGCCCACTTGATTCTCCCATCAAACCTAGCCATTCCACCACGAACAATCACTCCAATCTTATTCATCATCAAAAGCAATCAGACCCATCATCTTAACGAAATCTACATTTTTGATTCACCAATAACACTCTCTCTCTCGGACATCTGCTGAGTGGCCAAAAAACGCTGTGGATTTGCACGGCCCTACGCCTTTCCTCTACGCAAATCCCTCCTAACGGCTTCTTCAACTACTTAAAAGTACACCAGTTAATTAATTCAGGCACTTTAGACTCCTGCGCGGCGGTAGAAGATGTAATAGCATTTTTTTTTACCGACTATGGACCACAAAGGTGTCGTGTAATCGGATTTAATAACATGGCTTGTCAAAAGGCGGTGACGGGATTTCGGGAATGAATCTTCCGAAACTCCTCTACTGACACATTATTAAAATTAAGTTAATGAAAGGGATTTCTGCGTGGAAAAAAAAATTAACTTTTTTCAAAAGCTTTTGGCATCATCATACTCCCAAAATTTTGCCTTTTTTCGATGTCAGAATGCTAAGAAAATTAGTGGTCATGATCGTGACTTTTTGAAAGTAATTTTGGAAAGCCGTCTTGAAGATAACATTTGATACTCTTGAAATTTTTTTTTGAGCCGATGAAATTTAGAGGAATAATTAAATAACACAGCGGAGATGTGCGCGGCGTGATTCATTATTGGTCTCTGGTTTGATGCCATTGACCGCGTGGTCTCAAGATCATAATATCCCAGGGCTCTTTTGTCTTGTAAGAATTTTTGGAGTAAGGATTTTAAGACTTGGGGCGAAGAGACGCCATGGGGCAACAAACTAAAAAGCCCTTGAGAAACAACTCGTAAAAAAAAACGTTAATTCCACAATTTCGTTTGCCTTGAAGGAATATTCTGTAAGCATACCTCTAGCTTCCCGGGAGGATAATGAAGCGAAGTGGACGTAGATGGACCGGGCCATTTAGCCTAAGGTACAAAATTTAGCCTAGGATACACTGTAGCCCAAAATCAACCCTCTTCTGACTATAGGGAAGATTTCAACCCCCGGGAACGAAACTTGGGAGATAATCTCTTCCCAGGATCTTTTTGGAAGGGATTTGAAGACCTTGACTCTCAAATTACCCCTAAAAAGAGCCCATCAACCCACCTGTTCAAATGGACGCTCACATGCAATTCGGCGCAGGTGAATACCTGTGGTGGATACACTCAACACACGAAAAAGTGATCCCATCAAACACCCCAGATTTTCCATAAAAAAAAACTTTACAACAATAGAAATAGTACGACAGACTGACAGAAATGCGCCTCTTCAAGTTACTGCAAATGCTGCTTTTTATTTCTTCCTTCCGGCTTCAGGTTAGCAGGTTCAATTCGTCAAAAACCAAAATTAAACCACACAAAGTAGCCAAACCATTGTTATTTCCATCAAGCCAAACAAGCCCATGCTAGGACAGGAGGATTTCATTTTTTAATTTCTGGGTCCTCCTGCCCTAGCACTGTTTTATTTGGCTAGTTTTTAACTGAATTTATGTTTTAAATTAAGAGTGTTTTTTTTTCAAGAAATTATAACTAAAAATTCTTTAGAAAAGCATAGTTTTGTCGTGTTTTTTTTTAATTTAAAATCTACGGCATTTTACTATTTGATAAATATCATATAAATAAGATCTATATGTAAATAAGAGGTTTTATGTTAAAAAATAATAGATGCATTTTCTAGTAGAAAAAAATCTTCCCATTGCTCAATCAACCCTAATGATGACCTGTTGGGCAAATGTCAAATGTGTAATTTATGAGTATAATTTAAACAGATTTTATGCCTCACCACTCAACACCATTTTCAAAACCATCTTATTTGAATTTTCAAACAAGTTTGCAATTTAATGAGGAACGTATTTTCAAAAGCTGGTTTCAAATGGTTTTTACTGCCAATTAGTTCCTCTACACTCAATTACTTCATCTTCATCAGCATTGGAGCAAGTGTAATCAAAAAGTGTTCGAGATCTTTATAACTTGAAAAAAAATAGACAACACACAAACTAAATTATTCTCTCAATTAGCTTGATATTTATACAAAAATTAAAATAATTAAAAAATTCCTTTCTCTCCTGTAAGTCAACCATGGAGTGACGCATCGAATTTTGGAGAAGTTTTTCTACGCATCCTTCTTTCGTGTACAATAGTAATTAACAACTTTTTCTTTTCTCTGGAGCTCAATGTCCTCTTTCAAAATTTCAAAAATCGTAGATCCATTGCATCAGGATAGTGTTACAAGTGGAGGGAGCTGCTCAGCGCACGCCTCTAATATTTATCACTTTTTGAGGGTGATCCTCTTGTCCATTGTCTCTTCTTATGTAAAAAGGATTTCGCCAACAATGGAGGAAAACGTTGTGGAAACGATGTTGATTTTGATAGGAAACAGCGAGAGATCAAGGAAAAACAAAAGTAGATCTCATTCCATTGTTGTCGAAAAAAACTCCATTGTTAAGGCTACTTTTCGTGTGCCTTCCTGATTGTTCATTTCTTAAAAAAAAAGTTGTGTAGTGTAGCCTTCAAGAACAAAAAGTAATTGAACATTTAGAGCTTGGCAGAAGTGACATGTGAGGCTTCAGAAGAAGGATTTATGATTCCATTCAATTCTAAATTATTTTCAAACTTAAAATCACCTTCTGCCTCTGCTTGAAATCACTTCTTAAAAAGACAAATGAGGATTTCGTAGCCCTCCAACTAATATATTGCACGCTTCATAACCCTTTCCCCGAAATTAGACATTAGCCTCTGTCTCAACTCCATCTTCTCCAGGTAAGCATATCCTTGAAAAAAAAATTCTGAAATTCTAAAAAAAAAATTACTATACATATTTTATTTTTATTTATAGCAATAACGCATGCTAATATGTTAATTCTCTTTTGTAATTTTTATTTTTTGTGATCTGTTTTATTTTCGTAAAATTTTCTGAAGCATTTGCAAGCAAAATACCTACATGTAAATTCCGATATAAGAGAGAGCTGATAAAAGAGAAAGTGGAGAAAGTCCAAAATCCTAAAATTCAATTTATTTATCGTTTCATGTTTACAGCGATCATGCGACAATTTCGCTTTACAACGTATTATATTACTCGAAAATTCTTGAGACAGTATACACAATGCAAAAAAAATGTTCTTTATGGATATCATGCTAAATTACAGGTAAGTTATCATTGTTGTCTTACTGTACGACTAGTGAAAGATTGGAAACTGTCAAATGTAGACGTTACAATTGCAAACTCGCAGTAATGATTAGTACTGCTAAGGACCAAGGTAATATTTAACCTCGAAGTCTATCCTTGTCAGTTGTAAACTATCCTGTTACAATGGAATTCTATCCTGTCCAAACGTCTTTGAATTTGAGCTTAAGCGCTTTTTTTGCAAATCACAAATATCAACAGTAACAAAATCAAGGTGATTGTGTAATGTAAACAATTAAAATGCCAACTGACACCATAATGTTTCACTTTCACTTTTTTCCCCCAATTTCTACTATTTTTTAAGAATGAAATTATTTCAAATTTCTTATTCAATTTTCTGTTGTTAGCAAGAGTACCAAAATTAGAAAGTTTATTAGCCCACCCGTCGAGCTCAAGACGAAGAAGAAAACCGTATGCTTCTTGGATTTAAATTTTTAGAAAATAATTCTGAAACAACGGCAATGTACCACTCCAAAAATTGTTGTAGCATTGTGCCTTGGCGGCTCCCTAAATTGTGTACAAGTGTGTTGATTGGATACAATCAACCCAGGAGGGCAGGACGGAATAATTAAAGTTCAAAATTAGCGTTCATTAGGAGCCGCGCATCTCTCTACATCTTCCAGTTCGGGAATTTAAGTGCCCCGCGATCATACGAACAGTAGACACATAAATCTTGTTCCTGCCTACAATATATCACTAAAAGTCCATTACTAACGTTGCACTCAATGTTTCGTTACTGGTGGTGGTGTGTCCTTCGAGAAATTACTGTTCGTGGAATTCTAGTATCAATACCAACGGCCTAAAAGGAGTCAAATACCCGGAAGTGGAAAGGAGTGAAAGTTGGAGTGAAAGTTGCGCTTGGGAATGAACCTCTCGTTTTCATAGACAGACTTGTGGAGATGTTGTCAGTCGTTGAGAGTTTTCGTCTGTTGGAATCAATAGGAAGTTCTGATGATTCTGTAGGGAAGGGAGGATGCGCAAACGGCGGATGAAGTGATCTTCGTCGTGCTCTTCCATCTAGGAACAGAGATTCAAAAGTTCCCGGCCTCAGCATCCCTACACTTTCACTTATCCCCATGCAAACTGACAAATGAAACCTTCTTTCTGCGGCAGGAGAGGGAGATCACATCGTTCAGGCTCAGAAAATTCTGATTTCAAAAGCTGTGATATTCTGACGAACGAAAAGATGCTTTCGTTCATATAATAATAGAAACAAAAAGTTTTGGAGTTTAGTAAAAACATTTTCGCAAGAATAAAAATAAAAGAAATTTTTGTGATAACAACAAAAACGTAATTTTTGTGCTAAATGCTCTGATTTTCGTGAAAATATGCTTTTCTCCTGATGACGATCATCTGGAAAAAATGTCTCAAAGGCAAAAGAAAATTAAACTTATATGAGAAAAATTCAAAATTTAAATTCAGTTAATTGGATTGACTTTCCGTAAAATTGGTCATCTTCCTTTTTCTTTCTTTTTTCTAAAAAATAGAAATATTTTGAAACTTTGAATTTTTGGCATTTGAATAGAGGGAAAGGGTAATTTTGAGCAATTTCAGAAAAATGCTGTTACTCTGCGTTTCTCAAGTACTCCCCGGAAAGGATGACGGTCTTATTAGCATTCTTTACAAATTTCCACAAAATTAGAAAGACCACAACATGATTGCACAAAAAAGTGTTTTCCTTTGTTGCGATGAAGCCTGTGACTAATTTGTTGATGTCCATCCTTCTTGTCAAGAAAATGTTAAATTAAAATAATCTTCTTTTTTTTCTCTAGTCTGCGGAAACAATAGTAAAGAAAAGAGATGCTGAAAGTTTAATCAAATTCCCAAGAATCTCCTGCAAAAGAAAAGTGGTCCCGTGGTCGCTCTTCTTTTTTTTTCTGAGAGGGATGAGGAATGAGGATGCGGCTCAATTAAACGATTCCGAGGATGGAGGCCCTTATGGGCCGTGTCTGAGGGTCTCATAATGAATGACATGGTCCCTTGGTGGAGCAGTGACTGCTCAGCAGGAAGGGACTGGAACTGTTTCCAGTCCAACCTCAGCCCAGTCAGACGCTTCCACCACGGTCGACGCACGGCGGCCCACAACTCCACTCCAAAACCGGAATCCACTTCACTTTACGAATCTTTGAGGAAAAAAGTTAATCAAATTCCATCAAGACGTGGAACTGTAGCAGACCACACAATAAACTAGAAATTCCCCGCATAAATTTTGTGTTCTGAGTGTTTTGATTAGAGTGGCAATTAAAAAGTTCATGTTCTTTGATCAAGATTTAGGCAGATCCATCACGAGGAGAAAGTTTAAAAATACATTCGAAAAATCAACAACAGAAAATCATGGTAAAACAAGAGAAAGTCGAAAGCGGAACTTGCGCGAATTGATCATTCAGCGGTAAGAGAAACTTATGCATCGATTCAATAAGAAACTTTAATCTTACATTTTATATTGACACATATCACATAATTTTGCTCATAACCATTAAATTTTACTAAAATTTTAAAGAAACAATTACAAATAATTGGGGATTGGGTATTTCAGAAACTCTGGAGGATTTTTAGCTTAATTCATAATTCTGTTTCTGATTCAGCATCTTTACAATTCGTGAAGGCAAAGCGTCTCTGGATGCTTCTCAGCGGGGAGCTGTGGTACTTATGAAGGAATTAAACACCTACTGGAAAATAGATGCTGGAAAATGGAACCTTCTTAGCACCTCCACGTGGTTCCATTTCTATTTCAGAACATCTCAAAAGAAATCAAAAGTGTTCAAAAAAAGAAATGATCTCCAAAAAAGAAGAAATGATATCTCTCACCACGCTTTCTTCATCTTCTCTATCATCACTCACTCACATCTTTTGTTCAGCACAAAAGATCCGCTTACCAAAAAATCACGGCAACAAAGCAGCATCCCACTGGAGGCAGCACAGCCTCAAAATTGAACTTTAACTCTAATTTTTATTTTAACGATTTCCGAATCCAAAATTATATTGATTCATGTCAAAATTATGCCTGTCACATTTGTAGTTAAGATCTTTTTTTGAAAATATACACCCACTTGCTCTGTGCAATACTTTTTTTAAAAATATTCTTTTAAAACAAATTGTGAACTTAACAAGATTGGATTAGGTTTCCTGTTATTACTATCATAGCAGAAAAGGTTTAATTGTGCTATTTTATACCAGCTTTCATTAACTATAAATTATTATTAAATTGAATATTAATATCTCTTACTTTTTTTTTGAATTACCAGCAATATACGAATGATAAATGTCCAATTAAACAGTTTTTCTAGAAGTTAATTTGAAAAATTCTTGGCGAAAATTCTTCAGTGTGAATCTGCCATCTAAACGAGAGCGACCAAAATTCTTCCAATGTTTTTGACGGTAGGAAAACTGACTCCCTACCGTGCCTTTCAAAAGATTCGTTCTCAATAAATCAGTTGATCAAAAGATTTAGGGAATGTGCTAATTTAGTGGGAAGAGGACACAAGGAAGTTGGCTTAAGTGCACCTTCAAGTACCCTGTGCCTAATGACTTTTGCCAGAGAGTGAATTAGTGGCATTTACAATTTATGGGCCGTCAGCCCCATGGGGAACTTTTGTGCAAATGTCAATCTACCTGACAGCACCACACCAAGTCCACATGTGACAGACGCTGTTGTAGCACAAAATCAATTCAAATCTAACAGACTTGAAACATTTCCAATTCTCATCAAGTTGACAATTCGCAATTAAGATTGGGGGCTAATGAAACATGCTTTTAATTTTTAGGAAGCTAATCAACTTCCTCTGAATGTAATTTAAGAAATTGCCTCAATTGTGCCAAATGTTCAATAAATAAATGCACTCCAAAATTAAACAAAAAAAACTTCAAAAGAGCTAATTTCTTTAGCCGTGAAGTTTTCTTCCGGTACAATTAACACCTCCACTTTAATCCTGTTATTGCAAAGCAAATTGTCCCAAACGTGAAGAGGTTTTTGGACAAGGGCTCCTTAAGGACCCTTAGAAGGCGGTTTCCTTTGATTAGCCTCAAATGGCTACCAGAAATGACACGGAGGCCTACGAGAACCGCTTTTTATCTGATATTGTAACGCATGTAGTAAAATGTCAACACTTTTGTCATATTTTTTAAACATGCCTAAAAAGTGCTGTTCAGTTCCTTATTTCATTGAAACTATCTTTTCCATTCTCATAAATTATTGAGGTCCTTGAAAAATAAGTCTTTTGAAAAGGTCACAACTGCTTCAAAACGTTTTTCTGATAACTACATCCATTCCAAATGATAAATTAACCTAAACTTAAAAACTCAAAAGTAATACTCCATGTAAATATCACTTTACGAAAAAATCATACTATCAGAGTATGTCAATCCCTTTAAAAAAAATGCCACACGATAGAATTCACTCTAAGACTGGATTGAAGCGTCTTTTCTTTCATAATATTCTAAATGTTTTAAAATTTAAATTGAATGTTGAATTATGAACAATGAGGATCGGGATTAGTTTGAAATATTTAAAACTAAAAAAAATCCGCCAATGCATTCTCATAAATTAAAATACTGCTGAATGGTCATTGAATATCCTACAGAAAATATCTACGGAAAATATATCAAGCGTCTCTGCTTTCACCATGAAGCGATTTGAGGAGAAATGACTTACCATCATTTTGAATGTGTTGTGATGATGGTCTGGCTGGTGGAGAAAGTTGGGTGGGATGTGGAACTTGACGTCTCCACCACCGGTGGTCTCCCACTGGAGAACCATTTGAAACAATAAGGACCCACCCACGCCCTTCAGTTCCAATTGGAAACAATGTCTCTCGAGGGCTTTCCCTGATTGCCTTCTGCCGCAGGACGATTCGACTGTCTCCTTTGTCCAGCGTCTCCCCAATTGTCTATGGACAGAAGGCCTCCGAGGACTTTGCAGGGATCAACCTTCACGGCTTGCGTTGCCTGACGAAGTAAAAGGCCGGGAGACAGAAAACAGAAAGAACTTTTCCAAAAAAAAAAAGTATGAGTCGGAAGGAGTGTGGAAGTGCTTTGGGCGAAGGTCTCATCAAAACCCCCAGCAGAACCCCTTGAGAAGTTCTTAATCAAGGAAGATCAACGAATGCATGAAATAGACAGGACCACAGCATCATCAGCCCACCAGCTAAACGTCCCCGATACTCAAAAAAAAAATCAGCGTTTCGAATTTTTTTGTTCTTTTAACTTACCTACTTTTCGAATTTTCCTAATTTTTAGAAGAATTTCCTGAACTTTAAAGAGAATCGTAATTCGAGAATACAAGTCTCATGTCAAAGCTTTCGTGACATTGCATTCAAAACTAATGCTTATAACTTATGGCAAACATTTATTAATTAAAAGTATTGAAAAGTGTTGGCAAATTTGTTTGCTCTTATAAAACAATCATTTACACAATTTATGATGAGAAAAAAACATATTTTATAATGTTTAATAGTTTGAATTTTATACAGATATGAATTCAGAGAGTTGTTACATAATTTGGCATCATTTCGAGCTAGGTTCATTCAATCACATTGAGAAAATTGTTTGGTTTGAACAAAGTCAATATAGTCAAATAGAGTAATTGGCCAAATCAAAGATGCTGTTTTTGTCTTTCTCCACTAATTTGCGCCAATTCCAATTAATTCAATAATGTCTAATAAATATTCTATTACTCTTCAAAGAAAAATGACAATTTCGAAATGATCGATTCAGTAAATATAGTTTTGTGAAAAAGAATTTTATATTCATATTTAACTTTTTTCGAAATAAGATCACGATTTAAGATATTTCCAGTATATAATAGGAGAAAGTTTTTGGCACTTAAATGTTTGAAAGATTTTTCTTTCTGCCAATAAATTTTGGTTAATTTAAGTGAATTTTACGCAATTTTGACAAATTTTACGCCGAATTAAGAGGCATAGGGACCAATAGGCTATTGTAGGGTACAATTATAATCTCTGTGTATAATTTGGTGCCGGTGGCAGTGAGGCGCAGTCTTAGTCGTTTAAGTGTATAAAATGGGGTCATAAATTATCCTATTAAGGCCGGAGGTCTCATAATTCACCGTTGAATTTACTTTTTGAAAGTTAGGCTTTTGCACAAGTCGTCCCAAAGTCCCCTTGCATTTCCTTGAAGTCATAATGGCTTAGAACCATTATTTTAATAATGGGACCATAATGATATGGAGCCTAATCTCTCTGTCATGACAAATTCATCATTATGCATCTCCATCTGGGAGAGGCTTGTCTTGGCACATTAAAAAATAAGGAGCTCCTTAGCAGCTTTGCATTTTCCCAATTGTAGCCCCCAGTGATTGACAAGGGTAGTAACCGCAGGAGAAATTACTCCAAAATTACAATGGATTCAAAAACGCTTAATTTTTAATGATACATTATTGGAAACGATGGGAATTGAAGGAGCGGAGGCTTCCAATTCATTCGGCTATTTATGGATGCAGATGAGGGGCATATGTCGAAGGATTCATCTCCCGCAATTTCTCCAAAATTGCCTCCTGCCCATCCCCTAATAATTTGCAAACGACTAATAATTGTTTTTGTATAATTTCTTGAATATATTTCAAGTTGAACTTGTTTTTGAAAATAAAAAATTCTGACTCAATGGAATGATTAATTGGTGCACTTATTCATGGAAATGAATCATTTTAGAGTTTTTGAGTTACGACAGGTAAATTTCGGTTGATTGGATGTGAATTTGGAATAAAAATTTGGGAGGAAAGATGAGGTCATGTTTTTGAGGGCTAATGATACGATCCGAAGAAGAATTGAAATCTGACAAAGAGAGCACAGAAACAGGAATGAAACTATTCGTTGTTGAGAAAGATGCTGGAACGGAAGAATCTGTGGCAGATGTTTGATATGAAATGTTCTACATGATAATAGGGATCCTCCGAAAGTCTTCACGTTATCATTAATTCCACTGCTTACATGGGCCCTTCGAAGGACTCCTTTAATTTAAAACCAAGGGATTCAGAGACAAACGCAGCACGAAACCAAAACGAGCCTCTACTCAAAAAATTACCTCCAAAGCTACAAAAAAAAAAAAAAAAAATTCAAATGCATAATTGGAAGCAGAAATATTAAATTGAATTTCCATAATTCGTAATTCTTTTCATTAGTTTTCTTTTAATTTTCATTTACGTGAAAATACATTTTCTTCGACTTTCCTGTGTTGGACAGCGCAACAACAAAATTTCATTTCGTTGATTGCGATTTTTGATTTCATTATTACTTTTGCACCATTTTTTAATTCTTTTTTTTTAATATTGAAATATACGAGCAGTGAAGGCCTAGAGATTTACCACCGTCTTTTCTTACAAATCGTGATCAAAATTATAAAAGTTTTCAATAACTCGAAGTTTTGAAAAGTTTCTTTTTAAGAATTTTTAATGAGGCCCAATTTTAGAATTCTAAAATCGAAAAGAAGAAATTTAATTTTAGGGCAATTAGAGACTCCTTTGTTGTTAATTCGAGGCTTTGGTTTCTCCCTATTCCATTGATCCTCATAATTGACGTTCGTTTTGAAATCAATCTCTTCTGTGCTTAGCCTCGCTTTCGTGACTCTTCCGAACAACCAATTCTTTTTCAATAATTTCAAAATGCATGCTACAATAACTCTTAAAACTTTTTTTTTTTAATTTCCAAAATTGTGGGATGGAGGGGAGGGAGGAGGGTGTGATTGGGTCTTAAATTGTGGATGTAGTCATGCAAGGATGGAGGAGCAAAAGATCTCAATCAATTTAATGTGATCACGAATGGACTAAAACGGAGGAGGCTACTCCTTCCGATAGTCTTTTGATTCATGGCATTCTTCGTCCTCCTGACACTTGACCTTTCCTCCTGGAGGAGGGGCGTGGTCAGGGCCCCGCATTCCTCCCAAAACACAACCTCAACTTCCTCCACTCCCTCTCCAACTCCGCTAGTTTGGGAAGTGGCCTCCATCTTGAAATGCGGTGGGCCCACTTAAGGTGGCTTGGGAGCTCCTGATGGAGTAAAGATGCAAATGAGATCTTTGTGCGAATCGAGCGTCTGATTGCTGAGTAAATGGAAAGGGCCGGATTCCGCTGGTCTTCCTTTGAAACGTTGCCTTCGGCCAATCCGCTGTGAAATTCGTCTTTGGCCCTCCCATTCCCAAGTAATACAAAAGAAGCACCCAAGAGCTTTCCCCTTCCGATTCAACAACCCTCCCGCAGGCTTACCTACCCTTACAACGCTCAAATTCAGCCAAATCCAATTCTGGAAATACTGGAAAAGTCTCCAGCAGTACAATTATTCTGCTTTCAGGAAATTGAAGTGGTTCTAGAAAAGTCAGGCTATTGCTAGTCAAGCTGAGGAAAATACGTAAAAATTAAAAAATATAGAAAAATTTACCTTATTCTGGTTACTTATTATGTTAGCATTATTGTTATTAATTTGAAAAAAAAAGTCTAGATTAGTAAACATCTCGAACTTAGCTGAATTTTATAAATCCATTTACGAACGAGTGTTTTCCTTGATGGTTTTCAGTAAATTTTCAATTTTAACATTAGATGAAAGTTATAAAGATGATTATGTTACATTGATGTCATTCTAATTCTACATCAACTTGTTGTGATATTTAATATAATATATAATATTTTTTTAATTTAAATTTTGGCTTTTAGGTGTTTAAGCTGTAATAGAGCCGCTGAAGTGTAAATCTGTTTTTCAAAATCTGTTTTTCATTTTCAAAATTTCGGATATTGAAAAAGGCTGAAGCAAAATCGAGCCGTGTAATGAATAACTAAGAAACGTGAATGGGAGCCGGAAGTGGGAATGAATATGACTTCTCATCACTGAAGAAATGCTGAATTTTCAGTTCTGCGTTATTTCGCTGCGGCAAAGCTTACATATGAGAATAGGGAGAGGATGTGGTGATATGAGAGTGGCGGAATTTAATTGCATTTATTCTGGAGCATAAAAGATGTGCTGTGGGAAGCTGTGTGGAGATATGAAGGAATGGAGGTGCTTTAGTTTTTGGCGCTGGAATGGCTGGAGAGGGACTTCCAGGAATTGAGGCCTGGAAGTGGATGGAGAAAGTTGCCTGGGGCGCTGGAGCCAAATGGAGAAAGCAGAGAAAGGAGGCTTTTACCCGGAAAACTTTTTGTTTTACTTCCAAAACTTGGATTCATATCTCTCCCCTCATAACTTTCCCCCTAAATCCGACGCATCTCGAAAATTTCCGAAAGGCAACGAAAGGTGCGAATTTTCAAGAAAACGAAGACAAAAGACGTCGCTAGCCGTGTGGCTAAAGAAAGCAATAAAAATATTTCAACAAATTTTGCAAGCTGTCTGTTACACAAAATTTAGGTTAACAAAAATATGATTATTACTGTTTCATGTTTTTTAAGGGAAAATGCAAAGCTTTATTTAGTAATGTGAACCAAAAACTGAATCTTCTTGAATAAGACCTTCATGCTGCGTCGAATAAAAATTTAAGAATGGAAATTTCAAGTATTTTTTTCAAATCTCCATAAAATTTTGGCGTCAAGCTCATCTTTATAACTCAGATCGTTGACAATTTTGGTAATTTACATTTAAAGCTAAGCTGATTAATTGGATAGGAGTTCAATGATGCGTTGCAAAGGAAATGCACCAAAAAATATATGGACGCCTCCCTTGCCTTCTGTGGGTAGAAATTAATGAAACTGCTCTTTTTAATTATTTACCATTGCACTGACAAGTTAATGAAAATTTTAAGGAGCTTCATTCACTGCTCGAGGCACAGTGGGAAATGCAGCAAATCATTCGCTATTTGTTTTAGAAAATGCTTATTCACAAGGAGGTTACGAATACGGCAACAGTCTACCCCCAATTTTCAAATTTAACCATTCAAGGCATCACAGGCGCAAAATTAATAACAAAAGTAAAAATATCCTATACAATCTAAGTAAAAATAGAATCTCTAATCAATAAAATGATCTGAAATTTCAAATAAATCAATAATTGATTCAATTATTGAAAAAAAATATAAAGAAGCCAAATTTGAAGGCCTTTCTTATGCAAACATTTGTGGCAAATTCCCTCACTTGAGCACTTAAAAAAAGAGTACTTTCCCTTAAGTCTCAACCCTTTAAAATCCCAAACCGCAAACCCGTATTTAAAATCCCATAAAAATTTCTTCTGTAACTTACGAGAGCAGTCGACATGTCTGCAAGCTCCTGCTCCTTCTTCCCACTATAATTACACAACTTTAAGAATTTTGTTACAAAAAATCCCTTTGAGCGGGCTCAGATCATCATCATCTTTTACAAGACTCGTTTCTTGATTTTTTCTTGCCTACCTTTACCTGTTATTAGGAAACGTGAGGCATTCTGATTTATAATGGCCTATCTCACTTCTCCTTCAGTTTAATATGAAATCTTGTCTTGTGACGGTGTGCGCCGCACGCGTGGATCAAAACCTTTAATCACGACTTTGACCTCTTGGCTTGACCTCGACCAAAGTCCAGTCGCCGACTGCAGCTCGCCACTTACCACCGCCCCTGAAGTCCTCCACTTTTCTTTTTTGACCTCTTTTTTCAACAACACCCCGCACGATTTGAACCAAAAACGTTTTTCAACTTTCCAAGAAAGGGGAAAATCTGACCCAAGAATGGGGAATTTGATCCCAATTTTTTTCCGGGTTTTTCAAACCCACCCATCATCTCGAAAATCTTATTATTGAAGATCCAATTTCATCCTACACTTTCCAAAAAAAGCGTTGAGGGTAATCGCTTTTCAATCCAAAAAAAAGCCCTCACCCCAAATTTCTGTGTTAACTTAAAATCGCCTCTTAAGAGCGCTTATTATTATTATACCACTTACACGAAGCTTGATATTTTTTTAAAGGTTTAAGTGCCTACTTTTTAAACTGCTGAACTTAATTCATCGCTGCGAAGCGATTAATTTAAGTTATTAGAGCTCATTTTCGTCCTCTAAGGAACTATGTTCTAGAAACTTTTAGAATTTCTCCGGTAAAATCTTATTACACCGCTGAGATACTTGGAGAGGCTGGAACGACGCTGGGGTGCTATTAGACTCAAAATTTATTAGTGTCATTTATGACAGTCCTTGAGCAGCCTCAAGCGCTATGATTTTGCGCTGGCAAAGCAAAATTTGAGCCCATTTCGAAATCCAAAATTCAAACAGCATTTTTTGGGGGAAAGTAAGGGAAATGTCCCAAAATCCACCCGTATGTTATTTGCTCTTCTTATTTCCAATTTCCCTGCTTCTGCCCGATCTCGTTAGAAGGGAAAATGGAATAAATTAGTGAAAGTGGATTGCTCATTTCTAGAACTTTCTCCACGTTTTGCAGCTTGCCGAAGCAAGGCGCAGGGTGGTTGTGCAATGTAATAATTAGCTCATCGACGCAGGTCCATTGTGAATTGGTCCTCTCTCTCTACAATGATCAGATCAATTTCAATTCAATTAGAAGGTAGATCTGAATGGACTTGGATTGTATTACTTGGCGAAACCAAAGGAGAAAACAAAAGGGGAATCTGTCAGAACAAGAGCTACTTAAAGCATGGAAAAATATTGTGAAAATGGATTTAGTTTTGGTCTAAATCAAAGGACCACTCTGCCTCAGTACCCTTCAAACCTAATACCTTCCCTTTTAACCAAATTGAAAACTGCAACAAAGCAGCATAAAAATTTTATTACAAAAAAAGAAACAGGTAAGCTTAGCAGAAGCTCCACAGCTTTTCCAACAACGGCTTCAAAGCAATCCCAGCTTTGAAAGCACTAGGTATTACTTGAAAAATAAATCGCATATAAATTAAATAAATATTACAAGATTTTTGGAAGTATTTTGAAATTTTTGGAAAAGTGCAGCGCTGCTGAACTTTGATTCAAAGTCATACAAAAGATAATTTCAAATTATTGAATTCCAACTACTATAAAAAACAACGGGTGACTCGTATTGTGCGTGCGTGTGGATGTTCATAGTAAAATCTTTAACTTCAACACTGAGATTCAAATTCAACTAGAGATGGGCACTTAAAATTATGTGAAGGCTAGCCAAACAGCCCCAAGTAAGTACGGAGGTCTCAGAAAGAAATTTCTCCTGTCCAAGAACGGGCTTGTTTGGCTATTAATGGAAAAGCTCAACCCGTCATGATTAAAATTCGAAATATTCCATTAACTTTCAAGATTTCTTCTTCTCCAGTGACGCTATGTTTGTGTAAGCTAGAAGATGCTGGATGCTGGTAATCTTCTGCTCGATTACTTTTAGCAATGCTCTTATGAAAATGTAATTATTATTCGTCATCTTCTGACGCTCTTCAAATCCTGTTTGACGCTCATCTCCAAATTGTTACTTTACATTTCATCGTTTCAATTCATTCTGGGTTGACATGTTTAGGGATGAGAAATGATCATTGCTTGCTTAAATCCCAATTCATTCTTCAAGATAAATGGACTCGGTGACCTTCCGCAACGTTCTTGGCCACCTCACCACAATTTTCAGGCATTCAATACAGCAACAACGATTAATTATATTTTCCACAAATATTAGTACACTCACACAGTGATCCTCTCAGAAAATTACTTTTTTTCATGTCAAGAACAGGTGGATGCTTTGGAAAATTCTAATTCTAAAAATACAATTAGGCGGTAAGGAATAACAAATGATCCGAAAGTGAGCTCCTTCAATTTCCAAGAAGTTCCTAAACCCTTCATTGTGGCCCTTAATCCCTTTATCCAGCATCATAAAATTCGGGACGGAATGCGGAACGGAAATTTTTTTATTTGAAAATTTTCAAAAAAAACATTCTCATACTTTCTTTGCATGTTCAGAAGGGATGTTGGATCTACTGGAGCTCCTTAAGGTGTGCGCAGTCTTGATTTTTAGAAAGAAAATAATTTATAAGGGCCAAGATTTATCCCTTTATTTTTTAGTAAGCGCGTCTTAACCATATAATTTTGACTGCAGAACGCCCGCCCACACGTGGTGGACTTGGGATGATGAATAATTGGCCAGAGATCTTCCTAATCGAAGACCAAAATCTGGTCCAGGGAGGAGAAATGAATCATCTTCCGAAGGGCACAAAAACTAAACTTTTTAAAAAACCCGTCGTAGATGAGTGGAATATAAACGATTTTAATGGAGCGTCCAAAATCATCCGTGAGTCTTGATAGAGTCGTGCGCCGACGACATACATCATGGACCAATTTGATGGAAGCCTGGACAGCTTCTCCAGATCCCGAACCACTGATGAGGAAGGTGTTACTGAGCCTGTCAGTAACCGAAATACCTGAACGAAGTGGTGGTACTTTACATAACGAAATTCAGCGTCTTGCCCTCCAGCCCCAACACAAATGTCAGGTCGAGATTAATGTCAGCATTTCCAAAGCGCTATTAAGCATCTTCCATAAGGTTCCCCTGATATAGGATAAAATTTCGTGACGAGTTAAGGACCAAGGGCCCTCGACCGAGACACGCCTCTCTACTTTCCTAATCGAATCAACTGCACACTTTGCGCCGCACTTTTCCAAGTAGTAATCACCAAACAACTCTAAATATTGTGCCTGATATATATGTTACGATCATAAAGTTGCTAAAGCATTGGCCTCATGCTCTTGCCGTCCTTAACTTTAATCATGAACATTTGCCGACCGACTCCAGCCGCCCCGCCGCTTTACGGGATCCTCGTACAATTATTACGGTCATGAATAATTGTAATCAAACCACTTGAACGCGGTGCATAAGGTATTTCTAAAGCAATCTTTTTCCCATTCAAACAACTTGGAAAAATGCTGCGCAGGATGCGGGAAGAAATAGTTAATTCATTTTTGCCACACCCAAATAAATCATAAACTTATCATGAAATTCCTTCATTCTTGTTAAGTACTCAAGATTCTTTTGATATGCTCCAGTTTTTTTTAATGACCATGAAGGGTCGTTAGTGGTAGAATCAACGGTGCTAAAAACAATTATGATTTGGGAAATGAATTCAACTCACTTTAACAACTGTTTTTTTTTTCAAAATTACCAATT
>VYYI01000135.1:0-47404 GCA_021029175.1 Bilobella aurantiaca | reverse complement strand
CATTTTCACCAGGGTGACATTTTGCTAGGTGACATTTTTCAGGTGACGTTTTGCTAGGTGACATTATTCAGGTGACATTATCACCTGCTACCGTCCATGTTGAGGTGAAGGGGTCATATCCGGAACAAGGGAGGCTCTGGGGTCATTGAAACCATCATATAACTTTTTTGCCTCATGTAAAACTGGAGTTCGACCTTGAAAGGTCATTTTGTGGTCAAGGGGTCATTTTTCAGTAAAGGGGGTCTTCAGGGTCATTGGGACCATTACAAATTTTTGTTTCATGTAAAACTAGATTTTGACTTTGAAAGGTCATTTTGAGGTCAAGGGGTCATTTTGTGGGTCACTCAGAAAAGTGTCCTATACAAATGTTGTTCCCTTTCATAAGTGGAAGAACTTTTGTAGGAATTATTTTTCATGTTGTCATAGAATATCCCTTGAACTTGACCTTTGACCCTTAAGGGGGTCCGTTATCAAGGAACTCATATCCGTAAGCAGATTTGAGATGTTGTGTAGTTCCTGAGATACACAGGCTACTCGGACGGAGTAGTTGACACTTTTGAAAATAGAAGGTTTTCAAAAAAAAACAGCTAACAATTTTGAAATTTTGTTCATTTAATGTGTAACAAACTACAAATTTGGTGGTCCAATTCTAAATTCTCAAAATCCATCTCAAAATTTGAAAATTGTATAGCATTATGAGTTTTTAGGTGAATTAAATACTTTGTACGAGAAAAAACTACTCTGGACTGTAACAAGTTCTATTTCTCGATTGACCATTGTTTCTTACACGTAACTTTTTCAGCTTTTGACAAACAGCATCACGCGTTACATATTGTGACACTTTAGGAGCGGGATCTTTCATTCCAATATGATAAAATATTGTGACGAAGGAATTCTTAATTCCTAATTTCCAAAGCCACCAATTTATTTCTACCTATGTATCATGACTCGAGTGACTCGAGTGACGCGTAAAAAAATTACAATTTTCAGTGTTCGAGGTCCAAAAGTTAAAAGGTTGTCAAATCGAAAATAGTTCAATTTGACACGTATTTGTCGAGCAAGTTCAAAGTCAAATGGTTTGTAACAGGATCTTAATTGGTTCCATATAACATTAAGTTAGATCTAAAAAATGTTGACTTTCTTGAATTCTTTGTAAATTGCGTCATTTTTTGCTGAAACCATAAAAGTGGTTGGTTTTGTCACTTGGTTTTCAATATTTGTCATGCTATGTTTAAAGATGTAGTAAAACGGTTGATTTTGACATGTTGATTTGGTAGTTGTGTTCCACTCTAATCCGGTCGAATTGGTCAAGTGTTTAGAGTTTCTGCCTATCTTCTGTTACATGCCGAGATCGAATCGTTGATCCGCTTATAAAAAGAAAAGCGTCAATCCGTTGTAAAGCATTTCATGACAACATAGATGTTGTGCAATATTGCAGGCAACAAAGTGCCTGAATTTCCTTAACGTGTTCAATATTTGCCTTTTTGCTTTGTGCCGCTTACTTCTATATTCCTAGTTAGAAGCCAGAATTTGCTAAAACATATCTTCAGTTACACAATAATAAAACTATAATAAGAAAAATTGCGGACTGCTATACATGGTGTCTTAGACAGAGGTTTGAAGCATCAACTTCGCAAAAAACATTTAAATAAAATCTGTCGTCACAAACTCGTTTGCAAATAAAATTAGTATGTCGATCCTGCCTCAGCAGGGTTTGTTTGAATTTTAAGCATATCGATGACGGATATTCGAATTTTGCAGATAAATAGACAAAAATACGAAACACATTTTCAGCAAGTAATCTTAGTTGAAATCTGCTGTGGCACGTATACGTGATTTAAATTCACGGCAGAATAATTTGTTCTTCGTTTTAGCAATGATTGCAACACAGCTTTGCCTTTACGTTGATTGTGGTGGAACTTACCGCAAACCGAGCTACGGTGAGTATATTTGCATATGAAATACCTTAAACTTGAACATAAGGATACCGTAACCATCTTCAATGTAACCTACACTGTTTTTTTTTGTTAAAAATTTGTAGAAACTTTCATTTTTTATTTATTTTTCTATATTTATTTGTCATTGATATTTGTCAATAACATACTCCTGCAACAACTGTTTTCTGTTTCTTAAATGAACATTTCTTCTTGAAGATTGCATGCAACCAAACACATAAAGATTGTTGTAATATAGATTGTTTTTTTTTCTAGATTTTACGCAACCGAAGCAAGAAATATTTTCTCGTGTAGAAGGCAATGTAAAATTTGACTTGGGTACAATTATGGACCCCGTGTGCGGGGCGGTTCGAATCCAAGGTCAATTTCCGCGAATCAGGCCTAGAAAAGCACGTGATCAACTATCTTCCACTGATTTACAGCCGTTGACACTAAAGTTAACCGCCTGGATAGATCTGTTCTTTGATCGAAACGACTCTCCTCAATATTGGAACAATTTGATTGACGTTATCGCTATGTTTTCCGCCTACACAAATCCATTCCATCGTCTTAATTCTATCGAAATGGAACTTGCTGCAAAAACATTCTTCTGGTTTTGGTACACAGACGATATCTTGGAAACAGGTTTTGCTCAAAGGATTCCGTTAAGAACAATTGAATCTGCAACGAATCAATACCTGAGCCTCTTACGAGGTGAAGTAAGAACATTTAAGCCCGTGTCGAATTGTTCTAAATTTGAACAAATCTTCAATGCACTCCTCAGCATATGCGATACTTGGAGTGCACTAGATAGCGAATTTTACAATCGTTCGGGGCCACTCACGTATTTTGCACGACGATTTTTTCAAGCAATGAAATGGTACTCCGTAAAAGAAATTGATCGTAGTTACTCGGAAGAGACCTTTGTGAACTGGCGACGCATTATTGCATTTTTCGATGGTATCGCAGAAGTGATATATTTGTTGTGCAGAGGCCACTTATCGAAGGATATATTACAAAGTCCACTACTTCGACGTATGTTAGACGTCAGTAATTCAGTTGGAGCTTTTGTGAATGATTTGATTGGTTTAAGAAAGGAGGTGGATAATGGAGAAAAAGACAATTTTGTGGTATTTAAAACGTTTGAGAAGGGGATACCACTGGATCAGGCTGTGCGTGAAGTTTGTGTATTTTTGAGTAATGAGCTTAATGACTTTGTACTTTTGCGTGATACCATCTTGAAGGAATATTCAAACGATGCAAACTTGGTAGAATACATTGATATTTTAGAGTCGCTCATGAACGGACATAACTACATTTACAATCATAGTGTTCGTCATGCGTCCAGTGGAACTGTGACCATTACCAATTACTGATCACATATGTTGTACGCACAATATTATGTAATACAATATCATATATATCACAATATTTATTAGTCATACTAATTTTGATTAAAATAAAGTCCAAAAATGTATTTACAAAAACAAGTGGCGTATTGAAAATGATTATTAAGATACTGAAACGGAAATTTAATTATTCAAGAAAATATTTCCCTGGGTCACATGTACTATACTGGCAATCTAAATTGGAATGTAATGTGTATTTGTGTTGTTATTTTTGGTAAACGTTTAAAGGGGTAATAAAATATTTTTGAATGATTTAACTTGAATGGTTTTGCTTGAAATGTTATTTAATTAGTTTCTCACACGACTTAATATTTTTTGGAAGAAATTTTTTTGCATCAAACGTACCTCTGTCTGGCCTACTTCTCCAGGAAAAGGCGAATGAATTTGCCAAAAAATTAACTTGAATTTTGAAAAGGAGTATTCTCATCATGGATCGAGCGGTTCAAGCAGAGACACGCAATTTCAGTTCGAGCCAATGTTTTATTTCATGTAAATGTTAAATTATACGTTATTCGGCTAAGCTAAACTCCGGATAAGGTGAACAGCTTGAGCTTTCCCCTTCAGGTTTAGCTTAAACGGAGTTCACTGTACCTTTGTTAGCTGAAGTTGTGAAATAATATTTGATGGATTTGTTGCATCGAATTCATTTTTGTTTCTCGAGAAGAGCTGTTCCTTTCGAACAATTAATTATGTGCAGAAATTATGAAATTAGAACTCTTGTTTATGATGGAGCTTGAAGATAAGTGACGTCGAAGTAGAATAAATTTTAGTACAATAGATAATTTGTTTGTTTGCATGATTTTATGATCAGATAATGCTCCCCTATATTTTTCACAACTCAAATAATGTTTCAGTAAAACTTGCATAGACGAGACTTTTTTTTATCTAAAAGTGTCAAGGAAGTCGCTATAAAGGAAAAATAAGACTGAGAAAGAAAAAAAATGATAAATTTGGTTCAAAATATTTATCAAATTATATCAATCAATTCTGCTGCGACACAAATTATTTGCCAATTATCTACAATGCAACTAAAATTCCCTATAAATACACCAACCCAAGTCCCAGCAGGAAATTCTACTTGACAATGTTTACGGAGAAGGCGATTCGAGCTCTCAGCTTCGTATTGAAGGCAGGCTGCAGTATCTGCCTCTACCCGTACCAGTGGGATCCTGTCAAATTTGAACTCCGAGATGCACCTCGTGGCCGTATTTACATCTATAACATACAAAGGTATTTTCAACACATTGTCACGGTATTCACCATTTACCGATTTGTTACCGTTCCCGACTGGGCGGCTGTACCGGATCGACAAAAAGTCATTCACGGCGTTTGGGTCTTCGCCCACCTTCTCAACGCTACCTGTTTCATACAATTCCAACTTACTGGCAATCAAGTCAAGCAATTTGTAAACTCATTTTGGGCATACATTTTAAAAACGAGAGGTGATAAAACAAAATAAAGCAATTTTACGTTTACTATGCAAAAAAACTTAACTTGTTTTATGAAAATTCTGGTTGTAGAAGCAAAAAAGGCCAGTTGTTTATTAGTTTGATTACTTTACAGGTGAACAGAAGAAAACAGATTGGGTTTCAGCATGCACAATTTTTACTGGACTTATTTTAGCAGTAAATGGTCCAGGTATGAAATAATACGGAAAGAACATAAATACATATATATATATATATATCTATATGTATAAATATATATTTATATAACTAGCGTAACCCTTGAAAACAAATTTTTGGTATCGGGGGTTATTTAGGGGTTGTCAAAATGAAAGAGGAAGTACAGACCCTCGTGACACAGAAACCCAGTCAACACAAGTGTAGTTTTCGTGTACAAAAAGCCGTCACTTGTGTCGAAATCGTAAAGTATTTTCATGTATATATATTTAATTTACTGATTATGTGTTTTTGCAGTACCGCTAAATGTAAATCTCAAAATTCAGCGCCGATATTGTGCCGAATCATTTACACATTTTAGCTAACGTGTAACAATGTAGGAAACATTCAACGTTACAATACACAAAAAACACTGTTTTGCAGTATCATACATTACTACACAAAATATGCATAGTTAAGTTACATATTTTTTGTTAACGAAGTTTTACTTTTTTACGTGTAACGGAAATGTGCATAAAAAGAGCTGAAATTTAGTTGATGATTCAGTATGTGCAGTTTCAACACCGGCGAAGTGTTAGCAAATCTTACATTCCTTTGTGGTACAACTTATGTATCAAATCCGCATTACATCCGTTACGCGCCATATTTTGATTTCAAGTACTTTATAACTTTCGCAAATTGTGAAAAAGTTAATCAGTTATTTATTTTTATTTAAAAAACGACAAATACCAAATATTGTTTAAGTTTGATACCAGAAATAACGTCACACAGAAGCTACACTACAGTTTGCTGACTTATTACAAGAGCAAAACAGTTACAGGCTTCAATTGAGCTCCACTCCTAATTAGAACAACACTATTTAAAATCGATTGTGCTACAACATTGTTTCCTGATTTTATCACTACCAAAGTAAACGTATTTTGTCTGTTCTAATTTCGGGAATTACTTTCTTCCAATTTCGCTGTTTTCAATAATTAACAATTAGTTTGAAAACCATATGCTTATATTTATTTAATAAAATGCACCAAATTTGTAACTTTTTGTAACTTATTTTAATATATCAAATCGGTATCTAACTGGCAGGTTTTAAGTGAAAAAGAAATGTATACATAATTGATGCATAAAAGATACATATATTGTCGTTACTGTAACCGTTCAAATTTCTGCGCTGGACCGGTGCATACTATATCCATCATTTCGGTGCCGGTAAAAGGGGCGTTTATGAACCTTGCCGTTACTCAATTTCGTATACAGAAACAGTATAAAAACTACACGATTGTGCTGACTGGGAAGCTTTGTATCTTTTATTAATTGTTATTTGAACGGTGAATTATAAGAAATAAGGCAAAGTGGCCAAATCGTGTTGTCGTTTTTTTGTGTGCAAAAAAGCTCATATGGTTTTGATTTGCTGTTTTAAAAATTATGTATTTTAACAATTACTTTCTCAATTTGATCCAAATTACTAAATGAATGATTGGATGACAACAGTAAGGTCACATGACCTTGTTAGGTTTAGTCGCAAATTTTCAAAAGAATGCCTATTTAATTAATGAAATAGGTCAACCGAGCCCAAACTATTACAGATAGATCCTTAAGTACCTATGTAAATTGCTCTAGAACTTTATGGTCAACTAAAATTTGATTTTAACCAAAAAACCTCTTTATTTATGACCCTCTTTGCTGCTGAAAGTTATTACATTACCTTGCAATATAAGTCCGCTATTATATGTACGAGAGTTGAATTTTAAATCACGCATGTATATTGCATACTTTAGCATTATAGTTATGAAAAATTGTTTATATTAATGTTAAGAATTTGTCTTCTGCAGCACACGGAGTGGGTCTCATTGAAATTCCCTGCACTCCTAACTTTTGGTCGAGCTTGATATTGGTTTGCCGAAATCCTGGCGATGATCTGGAGCCGTTTTTGGACAAGCTTCCGTACCTACTCCTCGAAACTTACAGTGTGACAGTGATGCTATTTCAAATGGCATTCAATGCCATATTTGTATTTTTGGGAGTTGCTTGGGTTCGCCACCAGTTAAGACGAGGTTGCTACGGAAAGGCTGAACTGGACGTGAAAGATCAAGATATTTTGATTTCCAAATTTATACACTACAGAACCTGTCAGAGAACGAATAATTTGCTGCGAGAGAGCTTCAACCTCTACCTCACGTGGAGCCCTATGCTTTTATTGATCTTAATATCCATTCTCCTATTTGCTATCATCAAAATGTGGAGTATACCTTTTCATGCCTACTTAATTTTTGTTGCTTGCTGGATGCGCTGCTTTGCAGAAGCGATAGCGCCACTTGCTATGGCAGGAAGTATGCAGGATGACAGCCTAACCGTTTTGGGTGAGATGTCTAGGTATGTGCATGTTGGAAAGAAGCATTCTCCACTTTTGTACAAATGGCTTAAAGCATTTCGACGCTCCTGCCCAGTCATAGTTTGCACCGCAGGACCTCTATATACCTTTGAAAATTCTATTGTCATCATTACCATACACAATAGCCTACAGCTCACAATGAACATGCTTCTCATGACCAAGTCCACGTAGATAACGTGAAGGTGTCAAAAGTCTTTTAGTTCAGTTTAGCCAGGGTATATCAATAAATTATTGAAAACAAAATTACGGTTCAACCAAAGGCATCCAACTGAGTTTGGCTCGCTAGGGGTAATCATAATAACATGTAATGTACGATACTGCTTATGAGTACTTCTTTTGGTTAATAATAAAATAAAATGTATGGTATGAATGAAAAGTTGTTTTAATTCCAATTTGCACAATTTGCTATAGAACCAGCGCTGCAACTGCATTGTTGGTGCAAAACTTAGGGTCTTGGCAAACTGATATTTTATTAATATAGGAACCATGGACTGAGAAAATACACGGTACTAGGTTTTTTTTTATTGCTATTTGTTCCTTTGGACAGTTAGTCCCTGGAACACACAACCAAACTAACAACTACAAAATAAATCCAAATAGGAGGACAATTTAGAGCTTTAAGTGTCACAATTTGAGAGAAGAGTTTTAGGTCTAATTTACCTTAATCTAATCTTACAAACTAGCGAAGAGTCTAGGTAACTTAAATATATTAATTCTATTAAGCAAACCCATCTATACTATATAATATTTTTTTCTAATATCAAAAAACTCTCAAATAAATAAACCGTGGTAAAACGGTCAACCAGTAGCGGAAGTACGAAACTTAGAAATATAAAAATATTAAGGTTAGACTAGAAAATAGAAGTCTTGCTTTTTGGAAGTCAATAGGCAATTTTCAGATTAAATAGCGTTTTTATCATCAGGACCATTATAACTTTTCGTTTCATGCAAAACTAGAGTTTGCCCTTGAAAGGTCATTTCGAGGTCAAGGAATCATTTCCGAGTGAAAGGGGGCCTACAATCCTCGAGACCATCATAGCTTTTCGTTTCATGCAAAACTGGAGTTTGACCTATAAAAGTCATTTTGAGGTCAAGGGGTCATTTTGAGGGTCATTAGGGGGTCACAAAGAAAAGTTTCCTATACAAATGTTGCTCGTCTTCATAAGAGGAACAACTTTTGTAGTGGTCATTTTTCATGTTGTCATAGAATCATATCCCTTGACCTTGACCTTTGACCCCCAATGGGGGTCACTTCCGGTCAAACAAAAACAAACTTGAACTGCGCCGGAACCTTAGGAACACATCACTGCAAACAGATTTGAGATATGTTCAGTGGTTCCTGAGATACACGTGATACTCGGACGGACAGACAGACGGACAGACGGACAGAAATAGTGAATTTAATTATCAACATGGCTTCATAGCGGCAGCAAATGTAACAAGATAAAAAATGTTTTCTCCTGTGTTTGTAGTTGTAGAATCTGTACCTGAACCATGTACAGTTTGTTAGCCTCATCTATACGGAGATCTTTCAAAGATAAGAAAGTTCAATCTCATCCACTGTATCCGCTACTGTGTATAAATTTGGTTAGTATGATGCTTACGACATCTGTTGTAAAACTCTAACCAAGTTTTTTTTTTTTTTTTTTTGCAAATTTTGCCTATTTGGATAAATTCAAGTATTTATACACAGTTTCGCTTTAGTGTCTGTCGCCTTCTATTGCACAATTGTGAAGACTAGTTGTCAACCCGTTGAAGATAATGATCCACAGTCCTTTGCCAACGACAAGATACATTTCAAAATTAATTTCCTAAATCAAATAATTTTTATCTGACGTATAAAAATTTGATTACTAATGATGTGAAAAATAGGACAGTTATTTGATATTTCCTGAAGGAAGACGTTTAGCATGTAAGGAAGCGTAAGGATATGATAAGAAGGACTCACTAGAATAGATGTTGTCAACAACCGGGTACAACAGACTATCCATGTTTGACGGGCCTAAAGCACAAAGGCGTGAGGTAACGCTTTCTCCCGATAACCGCATGTCACTCTATGCAAAAGAGGGTAGTCTTCCCAATTATCTCAATACTATTGGAAAACCTGACGGTTAATTTTCATATCCTCAGGTTGTGCAGCCTAATTACAAAGATATTGGCCTACACAAATTAAAAGGAAAAGGAATAGCAAGAATTATTGCAGCTGATCATGGATTTGAACCCACATTCTGGCCATTCGAGAGATAGAAGCTATTCCCCACTGGCCCAACTGGCCCCAACTCATAAGCAATAAGTAAGAACAACTTGAAATTTCAACCAATGCTGAGGCACCTCTCCCTGTTCTAGCTTCTTTAATTTAAATCTAGATTTTTTGTAAAAAAATCTAGTTTCACGAGCGGAGTAAGTATGTATGAAATAAACGGCATTGAACCGGTTTGAATTTTTTAGATTTTACAAAACAATAATTTCTGCAGAGCTCCCCATTACCTGCAAATGTAGAATTTCTAGAAAAAATACTGCGTTTTTAATATAATTTATTCAAGTAAATTTATCATTACTGAAGATCTACGACTTCGATTTCTTCAGATACAGTATTTCTTATGAGCGTATTTTCTGTATTGCAATAAAAATTTGGCAAACAAAATCTAGGTTAATAAATTTTTGAAACAAAAGACTCATATTTCTTATCCTTCAGTTAATTTAGTTATTGAAGACGCGCAGCATCATACAATTGTTAAATTTGTTTCTGGAAGCGTAATACTTCTAATGTTCTCTAAAACACAAAAATTGCAGCAAAAGGACTGCAGCCTACATAAAGTAATTTAAGTATTAGCTTATTCGTTGATGGTCCCCGACATTACTCTATTCAGCAAACACTTCCTTTCTGTATTTTTTAACATGTAAATTTTTAAACAGTAAAATATTTTGCAGTTCGCGTAAATTGGCGAGGCTACCAATCCTTCATTAGAATGCAGGGATTTACATTAGAAGGGCTCTCAAGCTCACCCTATTCTCCACGAGCAGAATTTTATGTCTGAAACCTAACAACGTTGTAGAATTTGTTTTACAGACGTGTAAAATTTTGCAATGTTTTTGCAAATGTAGAATTTCTAGAAAAAAAAAATACTGCGTTTTTAATATAATTTATTCAAGGATCTTTCTCATCACTGAAGATCTACAACTTCGATTTCTTCAGATACAGTTTTTCTTGTGGGCCTGTTTTCTATATTGCAATAAAATTCAAACAAAATCTATGTTAATATGTTTTTGAAACAAAGTACTCTTTATATTTCTTATCCTTCAGTTAATTGAATTATTATTTGAAGGCACACAGCGGTGTACAATTGTTATTATTATATTATTTCTCGGCGTATTATTTCTAATGTTCTCTAAAACACTAAATTTGCAGGAAGTGACTACAGCCAACATAAAATAGTTTAAGTATAACTTTATTTGTTAAAATTCTCTAACTTCACTCTCTTGAGCTAACATCTCTTCTTCCAATTTGTTAACGCGTAAATTCTCTAATAGTTTAAGCATTAGGCGTTATAATGCTTAACATGAAGAGATGTAGAGGTAGAGGGCTCCTATTTTCCACTAGCAGAGTTTAATGTATGAAAACTAACGACGTCGTAGGATCGTCGAAATTGTTTTGGAGACGTGTCGATTTTTTTTTGTTTTTGCAGTTTTTTGTAAATGTAGAATTTATAGAAAAACAAGCTATCGCGTTTTAAACATAATTTATCGAAGTATTATTCTCAATGTTGGAGATCTTCATTTTCTGAAAAAAAAATTGTTTTCTTATGGGCATGCCTTTTTTGGACAATAGATTTATTAATTTGACAAACAATGCCTAGATTAATCATCTTATAAGCACAGATGGAAAAAATGCTTTTTACTTATTTTGAATTATGTTTGATGACACAAGGCATCGTACATACAATTGTTAAATGATTCTTGAGACGTTATGTTTACAACTAACAAAATCCTGGAAAAAAATTTTTCCCGGCGTTTCCTAATTTAAATGCCGACTGTATTGAGTGTTTTTTCTTTTGTTTTTAAGAGCAATAATTGAATTTTGGAGTGAAATTGTATTTTTGTAATTTTAGTTCTAGAATGCAGTTGTTGATTTGAAGGGCGATTGCTGCGGACGGAGGGATAAAAAAAACAATACTATCAATGTTTTTTCTAAAAAGCGTTTTAACATAATTTATAAACATCAATTATCAAAGTACCCAAAGTATAATATTTTGAAGATTGCAAGTAAAACCGAGGCTTATTAGCTTCTGTTACACTGCCTAAAATGCTGAAATTTACAGGAGAAGTGCCCTGTATTCTCTTTACCCTCTACGAGCTGAATTTAATGTATGAAAGATAAACTACGTGGTAGAATTTTTTGATTTGTTTTGGAGACGTCTCTTGTTTTCTAATGTTTTCGCGGACTCAACATTTCTAGAAAATTGCAATCTCGTATTTAAATTGCTTCAGTTTTAATTTAGCCGCTGGTGAAATACAACTCAGAATTTGTTCAGAGATCAAGATCAGCAAGTTTTCCGTACTTTTTTTTTCTGAAAGTTGCAATATTTCAACATTTAACAAACTTTACATTTCAATCTCGTTTTCAACATCACGCATTACTCAGCTTGAAAACCTCTCAGGTACACTAAACTTTATTGATATGAAAGTAGAAGTATTTTGTTTACCTTAACAAATAGCCACTAATTTTTATATTTGAGTTTAGGGTTATTGAAAATTAGGAATAAATTTAATGCTCATGCTAAATACCTCTTTAAATGAGCAATTTTCATAAGAGCCTAGTTCCTAATAATCACAGAGTGAAATTAGTAATTTAAAACAATGTTTAAAATTTAGCTCGTTTTTTTTTAGTTAATACTAGTAGAAAGTCAAGCGAATTAAAAAACGAGGAAATTGGTTCAGAGCTGTTACGAACACTGAAGATATCTTTGTTAAAGACATTGTACACTAATGATTCAAATAGTGGATAAAGTTTAATAATTGTATAATTAATAACCGTAAAAAAAAGTTTTGAATTTAATTTTCATATGTAATCCAAACTCAAAAAGTTATTAAAATAAAACAATATGGTTTATTTAAATTTACTTATTTACGGTTCTATTAAATATTATTTGAAGGTGTTATTCAAAATATTTGGAGAAAAATTAATTTTTTTTATTTAATTTTAAAATCTTATTAATATTTTAAAATAAAATTTACTGTTTGATTAATTTAAAATCCTGCAAGTTGGGACGAAACTGATTAGTAGTGTTGATAATAATTTATTTGCATATTTTTTCTTGAGAATGGTATTTTTTTTAGAAAACTTTTAAAAGTTTTTATAGATTTTTAAGTGTTTGAGAGAATTGACTTAATTCATCGTAAATAATAAGTAGTCTTCGTCGTTTTATGTGATATAAGGCACGCCCAGTTTGAAATTATAATTAAACACTTATGGCACCAAAATAATGACTCTGTTGTAACATAGTTTGTTTATTATGTTTTATTTAGTCGTACACCAACCAAAAGATGTTGTCAAGTGTTGCGTTCCTTTGCCTTGTTTGCCTCTCTTTTGAAATTAAAGCAATGACACTGGTGATTAAAACGATTTCAGACCAAACTGTCGAAATTATTAACGTGACGAGGAATAGTGGTCCTGTGAATGCGTGGAAAGGTATATTTTTTATATTTTAAAATCATACAGTAAGTATTATTGATTAATTATGATTTTGTATTGCAGGGCAGTTGAAAGATACACCCACATACAGGGTTCAAATCATATTTGTAAGTATTATCATTACAAATTTTTGCCGTTGCATTATGATGTTCGAAATTGCATAATGTGTTTCATTATACAGGAAAAAGATGACCCCACGCTTCATAATCAATGGAAAGCTTTCGATGCATTGAAGGCCATTGTGAAGGATGTTACAATACCAACGGAGGGCGAGAAAAGTATGAAAATAAGATATTTTTTTAGCAATTGTACACAACGTATTAGTTTCTATAGAGTTAATATACAAAATTTGTTTCAATGTTTTTAAATGATTTTAGACAACACTGGATTTATCTAAATTAGCAAAATATTTGTATTATACACAAGTTTAAAACTGTAATAGAAAATGTTGGGGTTGCCAATGCGATAAAACTGGCGTTGTTGCTTAAAATTACAATTTTGATTAGATGGAATTCTACGAGCGTATTACAAGGGATGTGTAACAGATGGGAGTTCCGATGAATTTACATTTGGAGAAGTTGCGTTGGTCACTGCTTTGCCTGGGATAAATTTGAATGAATATTTAAAGAAGAAGAAACTGTCAGCAAATAATTGGGTGCAAGTTAGCTCCCTTATAGTAAGATTTTTATGTTTAATTGTACTAATTATAAGCGGCTTAATTTTGTGATTGTATAATGAACACATTTTCAGCTAGGAACTTGATTGAAATTAGGTTCCGGGTATTTAAATTCACGAATTAGGTCATTCCAACTAATAATGCATTTTTGCCAGTTCTATAAAGTAATGTTGAAAAAAAAAAGAAGTCAAGGTACTTTAGGTTTTTAAAATGATTGAATTTGAAAATTTGAATGATTACAACCCTACTGATGAAATGTGTTACAGTTTAGATTATGATTATATTTGTAACAATCCTATAAATTTTACAGTTTCGGTCGGTCAAATACATGCATGAAAATGAGGTTCTACACCGAAACATCCATCCGGGAATCTTCACATTTGCCCATAGTGAAATCGAGGTTGAAATTGAACCGTCAACTCAACTTTTCATGTCGAACGCCAGTTTTGCAAAAGTTGCAATTTGGGGAATTCCTGAAAATGGGCCGGTTGCAACTGTCGACTTCATGAGCACAATTGAGCATCAAATGTTTGACGAGGCCAAGAAGTCTAACGCAAATAACGACAAACGCATAGTCGAGACTCGAAGAAGTGATGTCCAGTCGACAGCATTGTCGATATACTTTATTTGGTTTGGTGTCTTTCCGTGGTCAAAGCTTGTAGACGATGTCTACGCATATGTAAACTGGACTGTAGATGGGTTTTCAAAAGACACTCTTATTCCAGCAGATCTCAGCGTTTACAATACTTTGGAAATTGAAAAATTAAACGATCCCGAACAAATCAAAAGTCTAATATTTAAGTGTTATGAAGAAATTCAAAAACTGAAAAAAAAATTTGGCAATGATATTGTCAATACACTTAGTGCACGAGGTAAGTCACATTTATTCAATTGATTTTGTTTTTTGTAACAAATTATGTTTTAATGTAGTAAGATGATAAGTTGATTTTAAATAAATTTAAATTAATTAAAAATTGTAAAACAAATATATAATTTTTGCAAAAAATTTAGTAAAACTTTTTCTGTATGTGCATCGCAACGTATAATGATGCAGCGATACAAAAATCGAAATTGATGTAATGTAACAATGTAATAAATATAAATACAATACCTAAAACCTTACCTAACTCAAACATGCATTTAAAGTAAATGCAATGTAAAAAAAATTACTAAAATACAGCACCTTTTAGTTGATTTGCCGCACATTATTTGGTCGTTATTGATTTAGGAAAAAATACTCCCATTTTTCGGGGTTTTCTCGGAAACCCCGAAATAATTTGTTTCTAAAACTTGACGTTATACATAATACGTATGATTAAATACATATTACTACACTACATACATTAAATAGGCTAGTCAATTTCATAGTGTGCAAAAAAAAATTGTAAACTGGTATTGCTTGGGAATTTAGAATAATTTAGCAAGTTAAAAATTACAATTCGATAAAACACTACAGCTTCCAGAATATTAAAAATATTGAAGAATATAGTTTTAAACTTACTAATATTTTTGCTATTAAGGTGGAGGACTAACAAAACCTGGAATCATATTAAGGCAAATGTTTGCTTTCGGCACTACAAATAAACCTTATAGTCTGAAAGAAGAAGAGCTTAAATGGATGGAATACTGGAAAACGACATTGGAGACTACTCCTATCAAACAAGCGCAAAATCAAGGTCAGTCTCCGCAGAATATTGCCGATTTGCCAGTCAGCGATGAACCAAAGGAAGACGAAACAGCTAAGATGCCAGAATCCAAACAGGAAAAGAATTTTTTATCAAGTTCTTGTATACCTTCTGAAACCGTAAAACACGCGAAAAAAGACGATAAGACACAAAGTACACAAGTCAAGAAGACTGGTTTTGTTCAATTTGCACCAACAGAATCCAGAAAACATGTACTAAGTCGTTTCAGCTATTACTAACAGCCAGTTTAGCATGAGTATAAATCTGTTGTTGACCTTTTGATTTTTTTTTGAAGAAACAAAAGAACCTCAATAAATTTAATTATACTACACGTGACTCGAGCGGACAGATTTATTATTATATAAATACTAAAAGGGGAATCAGACGTGGCAAAAGCACATATTTTTACACAGTATTTTAATCCAATCCTAAACTAGATCTCCTGTGTAACTTGAGATTGGATCGGCCCCGTTCAGACCCGAATGAGATCAGATATGATTTTTTCCCAATAAGTGATTCATCACCCAACTCACTCGAGGTCAAATTTTGAGTTCCGAAAAGTAACTTTATTCTAAATTCTGATTAGAAAAGAACACATATTTACTTGTTTTTAATAAGTTTTATATACTAATTAGTAATCACCGATTCCAAAGGTGTGCGCGCGTGCGTGCGTTACGCACGCACGTAAAGATTACATGTTAAGTTAAGATTACACGTTAAGATTTCAAAATACATGGTTTTGGCAACTAAAACGCCGATGTTAGTAAAGAGACATTCAACCATAGAACTTCCTACTAAAATCGCTGAAAAAGGCTGAAAGCGATTGTCTATAATTGACGCTTATGGCGATAGTGCAAACCCCGTTTTGATTCAACAACTAATTGGTTAGCTAAATTTGAGTTGAATTTGAAAACGCAGCAAGTCATTGTCAGGGAGGGGTTTCCCTAATTTGCTGACCACTCTCACTAGTTGCATATAATGTTTGATTTTTGTATGCTCTTTGACATTCGCCTATAGGCCTGGTCAATGTTTGCGTGTGCTAGTGTATTGGAGAGGGCTTTTTAGGCCTATAGAGTTGACTAGGAAGTTCCGAGGTTTGAAGCTAATGGGATTTCTGCTGGGCAATGAACGTGGGATTGACCACCGAGGAACCTCTTGGTTAGGCAGAGGCTGAGCACCCCCTTACGCATACCCACTCATCTTCAGCCTTGACTACCTTTTCTCTGTGCTGGCTAATGTGCTGGTGCAGGGATTAGATCTCGGCACCTACTCAAGTTAGGACAAGGGTCTTAACCCCCCGGACTACGGTCCGTGGGCATTAGGTATTCACAATCTCTTCTTCCTTTAATAATACTGCATTTGGCAGAACATGGTATAGATCAATGTTGTAATTTAAATTTCTTTCAATGTTTTGAAAATTAGACTAGACTAGATGATTAGATTTCATTTTAATTGATAACTTGATATTTACTATTCTAATATTATACTATATTCTACTATTGTAATACAACAACAATACTATAGAATTTCTTGTATTATAAAGATTTTAATACCTTACAGCCTTGACTCTGTGCTATACTATTCATTGTAGGTAATTCTATAAAATAAAATATCTGTGAAATTCTGAAGTCAAATGTAGCATAAACGTTGGTTGATTGATTGCATCGATTTCAATTCAGTTTTATGACAATAATTGTTTCTATCGAAAAGATAATTATTAGCAGATATTATATGAAATTAGTACAACTCTTTTTTATGATGAAGCTTGATGATAACTGACAATGAAGTAGAATAAATTATAGTAGAAGTAGTTATAAATAATTTGTTGGCCCGTGCGTCGTTCTAAGATCAGATTAGTATCCCCTCCATTCTTCACTATTCAAATTATGTTCTATTGCCTTAGCATAATTTCAATAGCGATACGATTTTATCTCATGTTTCAAAATAGGGCTCCAAGGGAAAAAAAAATGAAAGGATGGAGAAAGAAAGAAAATTACAGAATTAGTTCCAACTATTGATCACATTATGTGAATCAATTCTGCCGTGCCGTACAAATTATGGTCAATTATGAACACTTAAAATTAATTTTCTATAAATACACCAACACAGTAGAGCACACAAAGCTGTAACTTAACAATGTTTACGGAAAGGGCAATTCGAGCTCTCAGCTTTGTACTAGAAGCAGGCTGCAGTATCTGCCTCTACCCCTACCAATGGGATACTGTCAACTTTGAACTTCGAGATGCTCCTCGAGGACGTCTATTTATTTATAATATACAACGCTACTTTCAGCATATTGTCACGATATTCACGATTTACCGATTTGCTACCGTTCCTGACTGGGAGGCTGTACCGGATCGACAGAAAGTCATTCACGGTGTTTGGGTGTTTGCCCACCTTCTCAACGCTACCTGTTTCATACAATTCCAACTTACTGGCAAACAAGTGAAGCAATTTGTTAACTCATTTTGGGTTTACATTTTAAAGACGAGAGGTGATGACATGAAATAAAGTTAATTTATGTTAATTCTTAGTTTGTGTCATTCCAAAAAAGCAAATAGTACCAGTTACTCGGTAATGAAAATTGGTTATTTTACAGGTGAACAGAAGAAGACAGATTGGGTTTCAGCATGTACAATTTTTACTGGACTCATTATAGCAGTGAATGGACCAGGTAAAAACAATGGGCGCTTCAATTTACGTTTTCAAAGTAACCACCCTTTGCTGTGTAATATGCTAACAAGCGTTAAAAGGTCTTTTAAATAAGCTCAGTAAAGCACTTAAGTTCCTAATACAATGTACAGAAATTGATGAGTTTTAATAGGTTAAGGGGATGTGAAAAAAAATGCGTGTGCCAGGATTCGATCCCGAGCAAAGCAAATGGTAAGGTTGCTGTTTTTGCCACGAGACCACGGTGCCTCTTATACCAAGAGAGGCTCAACCAGCACGCTATTGCTTTGCTGACCAAAAAAGTGCTTTTCCAAATTGAGCGAAATGCTATTAGTGAATTAGTGAGTATGTGCCAAACTTAAATGCCACCTGGGGATACTACTTTGTTAGGCTTATTTCAAAAGATACAGAACAATAGTTAATCAAACTGGTCAAGCTTACTAACTTGCTAAAAAAAATTTCTGGAACTTTATATTACATTTTAACTTGATTTTGATTATCAACCAGAAAGTTTTATGCATTGAAAAGTTCTACTATTTTTAATTTTAGTTGCTTATGAAATCTAGCTTATATATATTATAGCTTAGAATTATATAGCTTATGAAGTCCAAAAAATATATTATACATGTAAGTAAGGGAACGAGGAATCTTAGAAGTGCAAATTTTCTACTTTACCATAATTAGAATACTAGTTGTACTAATTCTCATTTTTGAAACAGCACATGGAGTGGGCCTAATTGAAATTCCATGCACTGCCAACTTTTGGTCGAGTTTGATTTTGATTTGCCGAAATCCTGGCGATGATCTGGAGCCATTCATGGAGAAGCTTCCGTACCTACTCCTCGAAACTTACAGTGTGACAGTGATGCTGTTTCAAATGGCATTCAATTCCATATTTGTGTTTTTGGGAGTTGCTTGGGTTCGCCACCAGTTACGACGAGGGTGCTACGGAAAGGCTGAACTGGACGTGAAAGATCAAGATATGTTGATTTCCAAATTTATACATTACAGAACCTGTCAGAGAACAAATAATTTGCTGCGAGAGAGCTTCAACCTCTACCTCACGTATAGTCCTATGCTATTATTGGTCCTCATGTCCATTCTTCTATTTGCCATCATCAAAATGTGGAGTATACCTTTTCATGCCTATTTAATTTTTGTTGCTTGCTGGATGCGCTGTTTTGCTGAAGGAATGGCGCCACTTGCCATAGCAGGAAGTATGCAACATGACAGTATGCTTGTTTTGGGCGAAATGTCTAGGCATGTGCACGTTGGGAAGATGCACTCTCCACTTCTGTATAATTGGCTTAAAACTTTCCGACGCTCTTGCCCAGTAATAGTTTGTACGGCAGGACCTCTCTATGCCTTCGAAAATTCTATTGTCATCATTACCATACACAATAGCTTACAGCTCACAATGAACATGCTTCTCATGACCAAATCTACCTAGAAGACAGCGAAGTCTCCAGAAGGCGATTAGATGTAGCAATAAAATAATGTAAGCAAAATTAATTTGCGAGGTCAAATCCTGCCTTGGGGCAATCGGATGAATAGTAGCGTTTTTCTCGCGTAACCGCGATAGTTGCTGCTACAATTTCAATAAACAAGCACGTGGCAAGGCAAAATGAGTACAAATAAGAGTAATTTCATTACAATACGGATCTACTTACTAAAATTCTTATTGTGATAGAAGTTAAAATAATTATGACAAACTTAGGTTTTTTTGTAGAGAAGTTACTCTATACAACATGTTATCTGTACAATTATGTATCAGAAAATGTTGAAGCTAAATATTTACGGTAAACTTTTAACTAAAACGAGACACCAGCTATTGAACAAGAGAATTAAAGTTAGGTCGAGCAGAGATACACTTTAACAATTCATCATTACAGCAATTCAATCCAATGAGAAATTATCTCAGATTGTTCTTGCACTTTCAAAGGCGTCATTACTGCAAAAATTTAAATACAACACTAATTTATGATTTTTTTTAAAATTTAGTGTGTATGTGTTTTAGCAAATCTTGTTGTTACCTAAATAGAATTCATTTCAAAATTGTAGCTTCCAAAGGCAGAATTTATGTTATAGAGTATAACTAATTGAAAACTATTAATTATTGTCTTAAATTTATTTAAAAATTTCAACCATTTTAAAGTAATCAAACTTTACGTTTAATTTAGAATTGTGGTATAGTTTGCCAATTTCTTATAATCACATTCCCCAAATATGTGGTTATGTGAATTCCATAAACCTCAAACTCTTTGAAAAAATTAAACGGAACTTTTTCATTCATTAGCAATTGAGCGAATCTAGTTAATCAAATACCAAGCATTAATTTACCGACTGCAATTGCCTCACACAAATTGATTTATCTCACCTCAGCCATTCATCTATTAGGGCTAACCTCTAATTAATGAACTATTATGTTAATGAGCATTTTTGGTAAAGTTTTGAACGGCATCCCATTAAAACATAATAAAAAAAATGATATTTCGAAAAAAAATTGTGGTTGATAATAGCCATAACCTCCCTTATATAAAGGAAAACTTACCAAACAAAATTATGTAACCTAATTTGCGTGCCACAAGATGAGTTGCTCTACCAAGATACTCATTTTCATTGCTACGTTTGCGATAACCGCGTCCCAAAAATTTGAACAAGAAGGGTATTTTGACCATGTGACACTTTACGAATGGGATAACCATAAAGGTCAGCAAAGTAAAAATTTCTGAATAAGTAAGACGGAAAATTTAAATAATTTTTTGTCTGTTTTAGAAATTTTGATTTTTTTTCAGTTTGCTTAATTTAATTTCAACTAGCTTTGTTTGTCGAATACATTTTTCTCCGAATTCAAATGCAGAACAAAAAATTGAGGCAAATTATACTGTTAAAACTATATTATATAAAGAATTAGTTATAAAAATACTGGAAACATTACTAAGATTTTGTTCAATTCTTTTTTTTCCAAAGGGCGTGATTGGAGAGTTGACTTACCGTCGGACGATAGTTGCATTGAGATACCCTCCGCAGCACTATTGAAAGTATCTTCTATCTTCACAAACGGAAATTGCGTTATCATGTTCCAAGACAGTAACTGCAAGGGTCGCGGTGTTCGTTTTGAGGACTACACATACGGCTCTGAAAAATTTCCTTACCTCACAGATACTGATTTAAAGCACAAGTCATTGCGCCGATGTCGCTGCAGCGCATGCTCTGGAAGCTCAAATTCCGATAGTGGAACTACTCCCAGATACCGCAACTGTTAATTTATTTAAAAAAAATTAATAAAGAAATGGTTTCTTTAATCCATGATTTGAGGTTGTATTGTGTAAAATTATTCGGCATATCTGGGCGGCGTCAGTAGTGCTTACTAGCTTGCTAAACAAATAGTATAGCTAATAATAATTATTAAAATGGACTTTACAATAATTTTCTTTCTCTTTGATAACGCATTGAAGATAGAAAAACAAACAAAGATCAACAGTTTACTCTATGATGTAAGTGGGAAATAGTTGTGTGGCAATTTCCCAATACGACTCAAGCGAGACTACAAGCTTCTGCAAGGTTGAGGAATTGGTACTTTTTACATATGACCCAATTAGGCAAGTCAATACATCAAGTTTTTCATGACAACAGTTTAAATTTGCAAGGTGTTAAGTCAAAAAGCTTGTCAAAGGTTTTTAAATATCTTGTTCTTTACTAAGGTGGATACTTTAATTTTAGACTTGCTTAAATTAATTAATCTAAACTAACTTTTTCAGTAAATTTTTGCCTATGTTAACTATATCTGCTTGAAAATTTTAGCATTGCGTTATAGGTGTAAGTAAATTTGTTCAGCAAATAACAAAGAAGGGCTTGAGAATAGTAGGAAGAGAAGGAAAAATTGGAGAACTTAAATACAAAGTTTAATTTTACCTTTACACTCTAGTATGTCGGAGGGTATAATTAAAATGTGGGCAGATTAATCGATGGGCACATTTGTAAATGTGTGCAATCGTTCTAGAGAAAAGGGTTTAGTTGGACAGAATGTTGTGGAAAAATCCAGGGGTTCCACTTTCGCCCCAATGTGTGCAAATATACCGGTGGGTACATTTGGTTCCCAAAGGTGTGCTTAACTACTGGTATTCTTCTGAACCAGATGTGTGCAAATTCAAAGCCGCTGGTAGTAATTGTGTGCAGCTATGAAGTTGAAATATACCGTGCGTTTCACGAAAAACCAGACACCTAAAAATAAACAAGTTGTTTATTTTTTCGAACTGTGAGGTGATTTTGGTAGTATGTTGTGAACATTACTAAATAATTGTAAACTGCTCCGACAAATTGTTAAAATTTTTATAAAATCCGTCAACAACGGAATCAGGCGATTAGGTATCAAGCGAGAATTTTTGCTTGAGATATGCAATTGAGCAGGGCCCTTTTCAAAGACTTCGTGTTTAATAAATAATTCTCCAACTTCCCGTTTTGGCAAATGTCGCATCGACAGCGAAATAAATGCGTGACAGCGGTAACGTAAGGTGTAAGATAGACAGTTGATCTGATGCTTCAGGTGTCAACTTTCGATGAAACATTTTGTGAGATTGCAACCTTGCAACGTTCAGCATTCTCCAAACATAAGTTTTTGATACTTCCCAAATTTTCTACTTGTCTGTAGCGAACTCTACTCATGTTAGGTTACCCTACTCGTTGGTTCAAACCCAAAGAAATGTTGTTAAAAAAGAGGTCCAAAGCCAATTAGGTCCACAGCGAAGCGAGCTCCAAAATAACGAAGTAAAAACAAAAGGCCTAAAGCCTTACGCTTGTTTGGGCGTAGTGGTCATTATTTTGACTCTTGAATTATACCAGTTTGAATTGAAGTGATTCAACTATAAAGTTTATCAAAAGTTTCCTTAATTCAGCACTTACACAAATCAAATTTTAATGAAGTAATTTTCAGCATCTAAAATTCCCCTCATAGTATAATATGGTTCGTGGGTTTTTAGTGTGGGTCAAGGGTATTGAAACGTTGTTAAGCATTTTCAAACTTTTATTATCTACTGCGGAGAAATCTTTACAATTTAGTCATGTTTTTCGTCACAAAGTCGTCACCAGAGTTTTCGCCAAAAACTTGGGATGAATTGAATTTAAATTTCAAATTCAAACCCTCAACCCAGTCTTCTAGATTTATTTTAGACTTAAATTCCTAAAAATTTTACTTTTTAATCATTTCATTCAAAGTTTTCAGAATTTCAAAAAAATCGAATACCTTTACCACGCAATATCCGTCCAAAGTTCGTCTTTCTCCTTCATACAATTCTTAATACATAAGGGAGGGGCCTGAAACATTTCTGAAAAATTATATTCGTTTACGACTATATTCCTACAGCAATTTTTTCTCAGTTTCCAAGATTTCAACTCGCCGTGAGAATACACCCAATATTTAAATTTGCTCGAAGTAAAATGATATCCTCACAATATTTCTCCAAAAATGACTTTGGCAAGATTACAGCTGGTGGTAAGTAGAATCCAATTTCTTTTAATATATCATAAGAAAATCAATATTATTTATTATTAAGATTATACAAGTATTCACGATAGTACTTTGAGTGAATTGCTGATACCTATTTAACGCAAATGTAAGAAATTATATACAATGACTCTACTAAACGCTGATAGGATCACATTTTAATATGAGGCGTTGCCTTGCTTCTGATGAAGAAGATATTAGTTTTTCTTATAGAACTACTTATTAATTAAAAATTAAAAATTTTGACAAAATGTTTCACTTCTTACAAGCTAACATTTTTGTCGATGCTCAAGTGCAAATAAATTAATTTCAAGAGGGGCCCGTTGTTTGTACCTATGTCAATACATGTAAATGGTTGGGTGTCAATGATCTTAAGACAATGGTTAATCACATGATCATGATCTTTTGTTGACCAAATTGTTACCAAATTTTTATCTGTCAATGACAGCAGCAATAAATTGAACTCCTAAACTTTTCCTTTCTTTTTCTTAACATTCAACGTCCGGCTCTAGAGGTCACGTTAAGGTCAAAAAATGAAATAAATTTTATATTGACACTTAAGTCGCAAGTCGCATATTTCCAACTCGAGTCCTAGTTGTGAATGAACGTATAAATAATGGGCCAAAACTAAATCTTCTATTTAGCTGGGCCGAATTTACGATTTAATTAGTAATTTGTTTTGTATAATAATTATCTAAATTGAATTTGTAGATGCCTCCAAGGAAGTCAAGTTTTCTAGAATTGGCGGACAAGTAAAATTTTATTTGGGGGAAATTTACGACGCAAAAATTGGAGCCGTTCAAATTAGAGGCGAATTCCCGCGCATCAAGCCAAGGCAATCACGAGTTGAACTTAATTTAAAAGAAAAAGAGACCTTGACTTCCAACATAACTACTTGGATTGACCTATTCTTTGATAGAAGCATTGCACCTGAATATTGGGCAAAATTGATTGACGTAATTGTCATGTTTTCTGCCTATACCAATCCGTTTCACGATCTGGATTCTATTGAAATGGACCTGACAACAAAGTTGTTCTTTTGGTTTTGGCATGTCGATGACATTTTGGAATCGGCCCTAGAGCAAAAACTTCCAGTACAAACGATTGAGCAAGCAACAGACCAATTTATGAGGGTACTAGGAGGTGAAGAGCCTGAATTTAAGGTCATACAAGGTTGTCCCAGCTTTTCATGCCTCATCGACTCTCTAATCGATATACATAATCGCTGGGTCCTGTTTGATCCGGAGCTGCACGCTCACTCGGAACGGTTTCTTTTCATCACTCAACGTTATTTTGAAGCCAATATGTGGTTTTCCGTTGGAGAAATTAATCATAACTACTCGGAAGAAACTTTTGTGCACTGGCGACGTCTGGTTGCGTATTTTGACGGTGTCACAGAAATCATATTTTTGCTACGAAAGGGAAACCTTCCCAATCGAATTTCGAGAAGCCCTTTACTTCGACGTATTTTGGATATCGGAAACTCGTCAGGTGCATTTGTGAACGATATGATTGGTCTTAGGAAGGAACTCGAGAATGGAGAAAAAGACAATTATGTCGTGTTCAAAATCTTCGAGAAAAATGTACCTGTGACTAAGGCTGTAGAGCAAGTTTGTCAGTTTTTGAGTGCTGAGTTGAATGATTTTGTGCTGCTGCGTGATGCAATATTGAAGGGATTTTCGTTTCATCCCAGTTTACTGATGTACATTGATGTCATAGAGTCAGTGATGGATGGACATAACTTGATTTACAACAAAAGCCTCCGTCATATTTCAAAAGGAAAGGTTACTTTTACGTAAAAAATATTGTCCTTGAGTTATGAAACATTACTGTAGATCTTGGTATTATTACTATAAAAATGTAGTGATAAAACCAAACGAATAGAAAGTAATAAAAAAATTGTGCTTGAATCAAGCACAAAGCCGGCTAAACAAAACTAAAGTTGATTAAATCACTTACTTTAACTTATCCTTGTAAAAATTACTGCAAAATAAAGAAAATTCTATCACCATAACAATGCATTTTACTTCAAGTAAATTTGAGTGAAACGAAATAATTTCAGTAATATAATAGTAGTATTTTACAATAAAATCATAGCACCGTAACTCATAACCCCTCCCGTTGCAGCATTAAAGTCAAGTTTTAAGCCCCAACCGTCACCAAAGCAGTAAACACACATTAATTGTCGACTTACATTCCAAACATTATCCAGAACTTCAAAAATTAATTGGTTAAGACGCAATGAAAATCTTTTTTCATAAAAGGTTATATATTTTTGAAATTTTCATAATTTAAAAGAGTCTTCTTACAATAAAATATTGCTGCTCAACAGCGGCTTAAAATTTCGAGCAGGAAGGATATTTTGATCATGTTATGTTTTTATTGACAAATTATTTGTTTACATTTTATGTAAAATTTTTATACCTTTAAATTAACTTTAACAAGAAGTTATCAATGATTTTATTACCATCATGAACAGTTTATCCAACTATCCCTTCAAGGTTTGTAAAATTTTTCTGAAGATGTACTAAAAGTAGAGTTCAGGTGCCAGAAACAAAATGAAACCGGTTTTCAGTTCCGTTCAAGTTCCAGTTCCAAGAATTTTGGAAACGTTCCGTTCTAGTTCCGTTTCCGGTTGCATGTTCCTTTAGAACCGATTCCTCGGGGAAACGAAACCGGACCTTTTACAATATTCAAACGAGTGATACAGCGGGAATTTTTATATTTGTATGTAATGTTTTGGAAAATGTGCGTAATTTTTGTTCTGGTTAGTTGTAGGAATCACGATACCACGGTATTTTACTTAAAGACTTGTGTTTACTAATGGACTGGAAAGAAATTGAGTGCAAAATGTTACTAAAACAAGCTTTGAAAATATATTCCTATGCTTTTAGCTGTGGGAATAGCACTTTGAGCATACTTTTACAGTTATTAGTTACCACTGATCAACTAACTCTGCGTTGGATTTCTGCCATTTTTTTGGTGAAAATAGCTAGGTGAAGTTTTTTTTCCTTTTTTCGGTTTCGTTTCGTTTCCGGTTCCACATTTTTCTCACGGTTTTGTTTCCAATTTGGGATTTTCAGTGTCGGTTTCGTTTCCGTTTCTTTTTGGAATCAGAACGGAACGGAACTTGAACATCTCTAACTAAAAGTATGCTTTCCATTGGGCTTCTGGGCTACTGTTGGAGGTTCTGCTGGGCAATGAACGTGGGGATGACAACCGTTGGCATACTGACCCAAGATCATTCTCCACAACACCGACTTTCCAGGGTTCCACTCAACACTACCACATAACAACTTTTTTTTATTGTGCAGGTGTCGAACTTGGAACACACCACTGTCCAAGTTAGGAGAAGGCTTTTAACCCCCGGACTAAGGCCGCGGACAAAGAAATTGCTTTCGGTTAATGCAAATATTTAATTTCAAATTTTCCGAAACTAGCATCAAAGTGCAAATAAACATAGAAATAAAATATATGCAAAATGTGACCCCAATTCGTGTACTAAAATCCAACGGCTTAAAACTTGCAACTTCCCAGTCCCCTCTACCCCTTCTTATTCCTTTCAGCAACGCAAAAAACTTATACATTTTTCTCTTCTGTTGATCGATACCCGATTCCACAACTTTTTTTCCAGAGCGTTGAAACGTTTCCCAAGCAATCGTTGCAGGTTTCAGAGAATACCCAGTCATTTGTGTAACCAAAAGATTAGAAGAATCTGGAACTCGATACATTCCTTTATAGAACCGTTTTCTATTCTCAACATCCACGAGCAATTCATCAATTTCCTCCGAACTTGATATAAATAGAGATTTTTTGCAACGTAGTACTTCCTCCAAGCCAGTAGTATTACATGGCGGTGGCTCAAGCGCTTTGATAAATTTCAAGCGCTGATTACTTCCGATTTCAGGTACAGAACCATCAGGAATATATTGTCTACCCTTGTAGATGTTATGAAGCATCTCGTACTTCATTTTCCCTTCAAAATTAACTCCTACAAACGTCTGCCTAATCGCCTCTACTTGACTATCTCGACAGGTTGGAAACTGGATTGCTGCTCTATAGGTGGTGTTTATTATCGTGTTCATTTGAGTTTCTTGTCTGCAACAGTGTAACTTCTGTATATTCATTACTGCATTAACTTCAAAGAAAACCAAGAATCCTTTATAAATTGCTTCTTCAATGGATTCGACACCAATTTCTTGAAGTGGTTTCACAATTGCCGGTATCAGAATTCCCTTGTAAGCATTGGTTAGGACGAGTGCCATAAAAAGAAAGCACGAGGAGAAAATTTTAAAGTTCCACAAATTTCCCAACCGACTTGTGATTGTAAAAGAGTGTTCAAACAAGAATGAAATCTGGTACATCCAAATTGGTTCGAAAATTTTGTGAATTTTTAACAAATTTTTAAACAAAATTGAGGCAAGGAAAACTTCAACAAAAATAAGTATCCAAATTGTTCTATCATATGGTTCAAAATAATCGGTAAACGCCACATAACTCTTGAGGTTACTACATGATACAAAAGCATGTTGTCGTTCAAAGAGAGGTACAAATAATGTGTAACTTGAATATTGTTTTGCATGAGTTAGAGGTGCTTCAGTAGGTGTGAGAAGAAAATGTTTGCTTGGTTTGTCAAACTCTGCTTGAAGATTCTTCTGTACTACTGTCGCATTCCATGACGCCGTCAAAAAAGTTCCAAAAAGGTTTAAAGCTGCCGCGTTTTCTACTCTTTCAATAAGTAACGTTATTGGAGTATTGTAGACAATTGAACGATGAACTTTGTTCAGTAGTTTGGTATTGATGCCTAAAAAAGTTTAGATTACTAAAAGTATTACTCATGTTAAATGTCATTTTTAGCCAGTCTTTTTGATTAGCAAATCAGCCACTGTGTGTCAGTAACAAAACGAGTCTTCGTGCGTGAATTAAGAACTCAAAAGCTCAATTGAATTAAAGGAAAAGGAACAACCCTTCCTACTTCAACAGGTAAGGCATCTACCAATTTCTAGTTTTTCGGGTTCGTTGAACTTACGCTACTATGCTACCGCAATTTGCAAATCTGCAAATTGTCCAGTTAATGTACAGTAAAGATAATGAATATCAGAGTTATGTCATTTCCAGAGCCAAGCTTCGGCGCTCGCACTCGCCCGTTTTTTCGCTCCCCCGCCTAACGATTTCAGAGTGCAGGCGGGCGAGCGCTACGGTTGCGTCAAAGCGAGGGAAGCGCAGGCGAGGAGCGCTCGTGATTTCCCTTGGGAACGCGGAGTGCAAGGGAGCGAGCGCTCAAGTTGATCGAAAGGGAGGGGAGTTCCGGCGGGGAGCGCTTGAGTTTGCCCTTGGGAGCGCGGAGTGCAGGCGGGCGAGTTCTCAAGTTGATCGAATGCGCGGGGAGTGCAGGCTGGCGAGCACAAGAGAAATTGCCGATCTGAGTTTGAACAGCTGAACAAAAAGCAAACATAAATCTCCCGCTTTTCATTGATTCTCAATTCTCATACTAAGTTTACCAAAGTTTAATTTAGAAATACAAGCGAAATGCAAACAACAGCTGTTTATGTTATTAACTTTCAACTCGTACATTTATTTAACACAAGATCTGTACAACTTTGATTAAGCTTAAACTCACGATGTCCCGAAAAATGGAAAGAAATCGTTAAGTCCGTTTCCTTTGCAACCAAAGACAACAAAAGTAAATAAGACAACCATAATTGTCTATAAGTTAAAGATAAGTTAACTTAATATAAATTTTTCTTGAAACTTGTGTCACGAAGTTTGAATAGATAAACATGTTTATCTCTGATTTGCCAAAAAGTTTAATAGGTTAGGTTTGCGGTAAGGTATTTTAAGGTTGCACTGATTGAATTATACCACAAAGCGCCACTTCAGATTATCATGTTTTAGAGTATACAAAGTAGAGGCTTAGAGTATTTTTTAGAAAAAAAAACCGCTTTCTTCTCAAGTTACAAAAGTTATAGGACGGGAGTTTTCTTTTGAGACAAAGCTCAACGTTCGGGAAATTTAAACTTTGAATTTCAAAGATAGGATAAGGGACGTGGATGCACGTCTTGGTTAATTTGGCCTCATTTACACCTTATTCATTTGTCGTTTCCGGTTGTAATCGCTGTCAACAATTCCTGTGCCATCATTTCAATGTGCCCAGTTTACAGAGAAATTTATACTTTTATTTTAATTTAATTTTATCTAATGACAAAACGTTGACAAATAGTCAAGGAAGCATTGCTGACCCACAGAAAATAAAATTTGATTCGCCTAAGACGGGAATTTTTAAGCATGTGAAAGGAAACAAACCTGATACCCCGATAAGTGAAACCTCTAAGTTGTATCGTTATTTGGAGCTGAAAGTGGACGAGGCAACTAATGTGCTGGATTTCTTAAGAGCCAAATCTCATTTGTTTCCAAAGTTGGCAGTTATGGCAAAGAAACATTTGGGCTTCCCGGCTACAACCGGTTCAGTGGAAAGAGTGTTTCCCAATTGCAGGGAAATACTCAAATTAGTCGCTGTGATATTCCAATTGAGCCTGCAGCACAACTTCTCACTTGTCGAAAGGAAAGGCTACTGGATCTCAAACAACAGTTTAATTTGGGAAGCCATGAAGCATTTTAGTCGACATTCATGAGTGCCTTGATTTCATCATCAAAATTTTGCTAATTTGAATGAGACTAAATAAACTAGCATTTTATTTCCTTCAATGCAGTGCAACCTGACCAAGCTTCAGGCATTCATGAATGTTTTTGTTTTCATTCTTACAGTTCTGACTGAAATAAAATTAAATAAGTCTAAACGTACGCTTAAAATGTTTGAATGGTTTGTACTTGCTTGTAAATGTTTTAAATACGAAAACAATAATGTCACAGTCCAGAGTGAGTCCCTGCAAGCGCTAGCGCAGTGTGCGAAGGCGGCTGGATACAGTGCTGGATGGCGAACGTTACGCTTGTTTGAAAGCGGGGGAGTGCCAGCAGAGAGCGCTTGGGTTAGGTAATAATTTGATGTTAGAGGGCTTAGTGGACAATGGGGGAAGCTAGTATTTCTGCTTGATAGCGTAGAAAGTTCGATCTCAACATAGAGCTTGGTGTCATTTCTTTATTTCTCAAGCTTTTTGTGACTTAAAGTTGAATTAAGGAAAGTTGTACGGACTTGGTTTGGTAATGCCAGAAAAAAGACGGCCACCATTGGGATTCGAACCCACGTATTTTACTATCAGGGGAGACGCTCTTTCACCACTGAGCTAAAGGGCCAATCTGACATTTCCTATTCTAGGAATGGTGTAGTTGTAGGAGTGAGTTACGAGCTATTCGTACACCCTGTAGACCTCACAAAGTAGCCATTAAAACATTGTTTTCTTGAATTGGCTTTTTTATCAAAGAAATTAAGAAAAATTATTAGTATTAGTTTACCTGAAGAATAAGACATACGACGTTTTCGTAAGTTTTGAAATCGGACTTCTCGCGGCATGGGTAAGCACAACTCTAGTTGTATTTCATACGATTGTGATTTTTTCAAATATGTGTTCTCGTCGAATTTGTACACACTGTAGGGAATATACAGGATTTGACGTGGAGCAGAAAATAGCGGTTTTGCGTCCCTTTTGATCCATTTTTTACTAATATTCCAATGAGATGGTAAGATGAATTGCAGGTAGATATTTAAAATTAAGTTATAAGAGTCTAGGAGAGGTACCATGTGTACTTTTTCGGTGGCAACTACCCGTACATACAAGTCTTGAAAGTTTGATCTACTCCAACTGTGATCCATGTAGTTATACATATGCTCAAAATTAGTGGAATACACGTTGCTTACTGCCAGACATGTAATACCCTTGATGTGGTAATTCCGAAGAACAAGTCTGCAAATGCCGGATTTCACGTTTCCAAGGCTACCGGTTCGATTCACACTAGGAGTGCAGCTTGAGTCTTTATCGGGATACAAATAGTTAGTAATTGAAATGGAGATTGGGTTCGGTGGAGGTGTGAAGTCAATTTGCTTTCCAAAAATTATATGGGCATAACAATTTGTAGTGTGATTGAGAAACGGGCCTAAGTTTAAATGTTGGTAACTAAGTGCTTTTGCTACTAACAATATATTGTACAGAAGTGGCTGCTGGAACATTTCGTCAATTCGAAATATGCTCCTACTAAAACTATGACTTGTTTTAAAATGAAGCTTATATTTCAGTGGTGGTAATACTAATTGTCTGTTTGCCTGAAGCTTGCTCTGTGGCTGCTTAGTTTGTATGGTTTCTAAATTCACTTTTCTTTACAAAGGTATTGCGTGTAATGGTTTTCTAGCTTTAAGTGGTACTTTATAGTGTTGATATTCAATTAAAAAACTACCCAGGCATTTGAGTCGGAGTGATAATTAACATTAATTTATTATTAAAATGTTTGAAGGAAATAACTATTTTATTTTTGTAGGCACACTTGTCATTAGTGACACAAGTAGTTTCTAAGTGTCATTTATGCATGTTTTTGTTCAAATTATATTTCTGCCTGTTCCTAAATTGTAGTGAATGCTTCCCTTTAATAGTATGCTTAGAAGAATGCAGTCTACATTAGACATAATGCTGTTTTTCATTGAGTTTGAATTACATTGTAAACATTCGTGCGATGCTGCAAAGTTTTATTCTTAAAAGTAATTAAAATTAGCAGATGCCCATACAACAGGATTACGAGTCTGCTCAATTTTCTTGTAATAGAAAAACAGTTATTGCAAACTAATTAATTCTCTTCTTCAACAACTAATTTTGGAAGAATCTTATATTAAGGTTGGTGACTGCAGCGGAAACTATGTCCGTTGCTGTAGGAATGTCAAAAAGATGACTGGAGGTGGGGTACGAATCCACAACCTCTATTAACCAGGGAGATGCTCATGACATTTGTAACATTTGTGGGATAGCAAAGCAATAGCGTGTTGGTTGAGCCTCTCTTGGCATAAGAGGCACTGTGGTTTCGTGTTAAACACGAGCAACCTTACCTTTTGCTCTGCTCGGGATCGAATCCCGATCCACCCTACTTTTCCCACAACCCCACACATTTCCTCTTCTATCAACTCCTATTTTGCCCCTAAAATGCGCCGCGCGCGTGTTCATTTGTATCCAACTACAAATTGAAGACTGCTTGGTCTGTCCTCTATCGTGGCCTACGGCAAGGACACTACTGTGCAACGGAACCTCTGGCCGCTGCAGGAGGAATAGCAAAAAAGGGCTAGAGTTGGGATACGATCCCAAAGCCTCTCTTCACCGGGAGATGCTCTACCATTTGAGCTACTCCGTCCCTTGGCATTTCAATGGTTAGTAAGGAGACCTTACTTGGTCTCCTTGGCTCGACAGAGCTCTTACGTGAGGGATAGAATGCCGCAAGGGTGCCTTCCGGTTGTCTGACGAGCCGGAACAATGAATAAATCCAGAGCGTGGATTGAAAGAAAAGATTTATTGATCATGTCCAGACTATGACTAACTAAGGGTTTCTTTACTGCTATTGGTCTCCACCTATCTCACAGATGGGCATCTGTTACAAACATAATTTTTGCTAATCTAATATTATTTATTTGCAACTCCAAGCTTAGTACCGTGGGTAAATCAAGCCAATATAATGGATTCCAGATTGTTGTGTAAGATGTGTAAGGTTAACTTATTCAGGTATACTAAACTTAATATGCCTTGCTCAGCTATTTTTTCACGCTTACGGAAAGAAACGATTTGTAAGTTCTATATGTATTAAAACATCTTCCCAATGTATCATCCCAATTGGCAGCGTGTAGAGTATAGACTACTTACTATAATTTAGAAGAAGCAGAATTTTAATTACGAGAAAAGGCGAAAGAATTTAAGTTTTTGGTTATAAAGATTTACTTAACTTTCTTTAGCCGTCATAGATTCTCTACGCTCAATTATTGAACATTTTTGTTATTGTACAAAATGACGCCAAATAAAACGCGACTTGAATACAATTGCAAAAAGGAGCATCCGAATTTTGACGTTAACGTTAGCATTTCATAATGAGTAAGATATTTTTAGTATTTTCGTGCATTGCAAAAAATTTCATCTTTCCAAAATGAGTAGGTTATAGGTATACTTAAAATTGTAAAATTTTTAATTTCATTAAGATTTTTCTCTGGCAGATATGTTGCTGTAACAGTTTAGTCAAAAATTTTTACTAATATCTTATACTATCCAAGCAAGCCCGTGTTTGCTAAAGATTTGCTTCCTCTCTTGCATTGACTTACTTCATTAGTCATATGCATTCTAAATTACAATAATTAACGGCCCAAAAATTTTATTTTGTAAAGAACTAAAAAAAAATACATGTCTATGCCTAACTCTAGAGCTGAAATGCAAGCAAGTGTTTGTGTAATCCTTCCTCTATTATTTTTGGAACTAAAAAGAAGACGGGAAGTGATTGAACAAAACGAACGATAATGCCTACGGTCATACGTAACAACGCAATAATTGTGTAGTGACTATCAAGGTGTAGTTGCAATGTCTACTATGGTTAAATTTGTATACAAATACAATATTTTGTTTATTTTATTCAATATTTTGTTACCTAAAGATTCGAGCTTATCATAAAAAGTGTATCCGACAAATGCTTCTTCAAGTCTTGTTACAAATATTTAAGAGGAGATAATAATAGTACTGATTTGTCTAAGACGAATAATTAAGTTCACTTTTTCCGAAACTGAAATTAAGGCACAAACAAAGATAGAAATAAAATATACATAAAATGTGACTCCAATTCGGGTAGTAAAATCCAGCGGAGCAAATGTTGCTATCTCCCAGTTTCCTCGCCATTTGCTTACTCTTTTCAAGAACGCAAAAAACTTGTAAATTTTTCTCTTCTGTTGATCAATCCCCGATTCCACAACTTTTCTGCCAGAGCGATGAAATGTTTCCCTAGCAATCATAGCGGGAGATGTAGAATACCCAAACATTTGTGAAACCAAAACATTAGAAGAATCCGGTGCTCGATATATTCCTTTGTAGAACCGTTTCCGGTTTTCCGCATCTATTAGTAATTCATCAGTTTCCTCTGTGCTTGATATGAATAGAGATTTTTGCAACGTAGTACTTCTTCTAAACCAGTAGTATTACATGGTGGTGGCTCAAGCGCTTTGATAAATTGCAAGCGCTGATTGTTCCCGATTTCTGGTACAGAGCCATCAGGAATATTTTTCCTGCCCTTATAAATATTATGAAGCATTTTGTACTTTATTCTTGCTTCAAAATGAATTCCTGCAAATTTAGAACTCATCACGTCAACCATACTATCTCGGCATGTTGGAGACTGAAGAGAGGCTCTGTCGTTGGTAGTTAGTATTGTATCCAATTGAGCCTTCTTACTACAACAGTGCGACTTCTGTATATTCATTATTGCATCAATTTCAAAGTGAACTAAGAACCCTTGTTGAAGTGCTTCACCAATTGATTTGATACCAATTTCTTGGAGTGGTTTCACAATTGCCGGTATCAAAATTCCCTTGTAAGCATTGGTTAGGACGAGTGCCATAAAAAGAAAGCATGTGGAGAAAATTTTAAAGTTCCACAAATTTTCCAACCGACTCGTGGTTGTAAAAGAGTGTTCAAATAAGTATGATATCTGGTACATCCAAATTGGATCGAAAATTTTGTGGTTTTTTAACATATTTTTTAACAAAATTGAAGCAAGGAGAACGCCAACAAAAATGAGTATCCAAACTGTTCTATCATATGGTTCAAAATAATCGGCAAACGCCACATAACTCTTGAGGTTGCTACATGATACAAAAGCATGTTGTCGTTCAAAGAGAGGTACAAATAATGTGTAACTTGAATATTGTTTTGCATGCGTTCGAAATGTTTCAGTAGGTGTGAGAAGAAAATGCTTGCTGGGGTTGTGATACTCTGTTTGAAGATCTCTATGTCCTACCGTCGCATTCCATGAAGCCGTCAAAAAGGTTCCAAAAAGTTTTAAAACTGCAGCGTTCTTTTTTCTTTCAATGAGTAAATTTATAGGAGTGTTATAGACCAGTGAGAGATGAACTTGGTTCAGTTCATTGGTGGTAATACCTAAAAAAAAGGTAAAAATTGATAGGTTACTAAATTCTACTATTTTATATTTCAAATAGTTTGTAATGAAGGCTAGGGGAGGTATATCTTTACTGCTCAACAACGGATGGAAGGAAGCAATTTTCAAAGAAATTCTGAATTATTTTTTTAAGTCATCACGTAATTTGGCCATCTTTTCCAGCAGTCCAACTCATTATCACACTCAATAGTTTTACCGTTCTTATGTATGTATGTGTAGTTTACTTAATCTTTCCAAGTTTGTCTCCGTAAAAATTTCAATAGTTGCTTTGGACTCTCTGCTTCTCGATTCCTGTTCTCTCAGATTAATAAGTTTGTGTACCAACTATTCTGATCAAATACTCTGATTTGTAACCATTATTAAGTAGCAGAAGCGGAGCGAAAGCTACTTTATGTTTTCGTTTCGTCCGTCCGTCCGTCTGAGTATAATTTATACCGCTGAACCGATCTCCAAAGCAGTTGCGGATATATGTTCCTTGTTATTCGACCCAGTTCAATTTTATTTTTGTTTGACCGAAAGTGACCCGAAAGAGGGTCAAACGTCAAGGTCAAGGGATATCATCCTTTCACAACATAAAAAATGACCCATACAAAAGTTGTTCCTCTTATAAAGGGGACCGACATTTGTATAAAATACTTTTCATTGTGACCCCCCAATAACCCCCAATATGACCTCTTGACCTCAAAATCACCTTTCAAGGTCAAACTCTAGTTTTGCATGAAACGATCAGTTATGATGGTCTCGATGATGGTACAGGACCCCTGTATCATCATCATCACCTGTAAAAGTTATAGCGTTTTCGATGACCCCCGTGAAACCCTTTACCATAAAATGAACCCTTGACCCCAAAATGACACGACAATGACAAAGGTCAAGTCTGACTTTTTCATGAAACAAAAAGTTATAATGGTTTTGACAACCCCAGAATCTTCCTTGACCTAGAAATGACACCTTGACCTAAAAATCACAGAAAGTGAGATTGCAACAGATTGTCTCAGGTGCTAAATTTAGACCCAAAGTTCTACTTTTTGTTCTAATTCTAATTTTTGTTCTAATAATTTGTTTTACTAATTCTCTAATGTCTAATGTTGCCTGTCTAATGTTCTTATTTCCGCTACTTCGTTGACCGTTTTACCACGGTTTGTTCTTTCTATTATTACCATTATTTTACTAAATAATTCTTAAACTAATGCGACCTCACGGTTAATTTTACGCATTTTTCTTTCTATTTTAATACTACTCAACTGGACTTATCCTATCTTTAGCTATTTACTTTTACTCTCGTATGTTGTTATGGGCGCGGAATAAAATTAATCATCATCATCTTCGTAAAAATTTAAAGCTGGAGTGAATTTTTGTGCTGCTGAAAAACTTGGGGGTTCTTTAACAATTCTCAAATTAAAATTTCTTGCTCCTTATCCAATACTGAATTATTTTCTCAGGGTAAGGTTTGTACTGTACTGGTCCAGTTTGGACCAACAGCTTATTTTGTAAGTGCGTCACGCTTAACCCTATGTGTGACGGTAATGTATCAATAAAAATTTACCAAAATATCCGCATAAGAATATTTCACCTACTGTTTCTAACTGGTTCTCTGTTCCAGGACGATTTTGTTTGTAAATTTGTTGTAAAAATACTTCTAACCTATGCAATTCAGGCAAAATGTGCCAACTTACATTTGAAAAAAAAAAGAAACAACTAAGACACTTATGGTTTACGCTTGAATTGTACACTGTAGTCGCACCTTATTTGTATGTAAGGTGATTTTTAATTATCATACGAATATAAGATCAAAAGTTTATAATTTACCTGAATAGTAAGACATACGACGTTTTGGTAAGTTTTCGAAACGGACTTCCCTGGGCATTGGTAGACACAACTCAACTTGTATTTTGTACGATTGAGATTCTTTCAAATATGAGTCCTTATCGAAAATATACACACTGTATGGAATATAGAGAATGTGACGTGGAACGGCAAATAGTGGTTTTGCATCTCTTTTGATCCAATTCTTACTAATATTCCACTGAAATGGTATTATGAATTGCAGGTAGATGTTTGAAATTAAATTGTACGATTTTCCAAGGGGTATTAAGTGTACTTTTCCGGCGGCAATAGCCCTTACGTGTAAGTCATGAAAATCCGGCCTACTCCAACTGTGATCTAAGTAGTTATACATATGTTCAAATTTAGTGGAATACACGTTGCTAACTGCAATGCATGTAACCCCTTTGATGTGGTAATTGTGTAGAAGAAGCCCACAAATACCCGATTTTAGGTTTCCTAGGATACCCGTTCGATTCACACTAGGAGTGCAGCTTAAATCCTTATCGGGATACAAAAAGTCACCAACAGTGATTGAGATAGGGGTGGGCGGAGGTGTAAAGTCAATAAACTGTCCTAAAATCATATGGGTATAACAATTTTTAGTGTGATTTAGAAATGGGCTTAAGTTTAAATGTGAATTAATAAGCGCATCTGCCACTAACAGTATATGACACAGAAATAGTATCTGCTGGAACATTTTACCAGATCAAAAAATTGTTGACGAAGACTATGTTATGTTCAAATTGAGTAGTATTTCACGGGTATTAGTGTAGTATTTGTATGAGGCTGACTTTGTTGCTGTGTAGCTAATATGTTCTCTAAATTAAATTTTTCCTCAACGGTATCGCGTTTTGCTGCTTCTAATTCTAAGTAAATTCAAACCGTTTTTAGAGTTTCAAATACAAACAAAACCGGAGATATAATTTGACCTCAAGATATAATTGAAATTCATGAATTATTTGAACGCTGGAAGGAACAAGTTGTTGCGTGTTTACCGATACAATTACAAGCACATATCGTTGCTTCATGCCATGTTTACTGGTTCTTTATTTCTAAACCCCAATTATAATGAATGATACCATTTAGGGTTATGCTCACAAGTTATAGTTGGGTTATTACAATTTTTGTTTTTCAGGTTCATTCTAGCTTGTTTTGAATTGTATTTTTGTTAATTATTTATATTCTTTAAAGTTTACCAGACAATAGATTTGGGCAACGACAAAAGAATATAATTTTTACATCGAAATATAGATTAATGTTGGATATACCCAAACTATGTTGGTTGGTAATAAGCCGAATAAATATACCAATTTGGTTTCTTTATCAAGTGGTTTTTAGTCAAGTATGAGTTGAGATTTGATGCTAGTTCTAGTTATTTTAAAAATTTATCCAACAATTCATTGCATTTTATATCGCGCAATCGTAGTAAACTTAGTTTAACAGAAACCAATGTGCAATCGGCTGATTGTTTCTAAATTGCCAGCCTGTCTAAAATGTAATTCCTGAATTCACGTAATCTTTCTATTCAAATCATTTTTTTTAATTCGGATGATACTGTTTCTGGGCGGAACAGTCAAGAGATTAAAGCACCTGTTTCTCTCGCCTAGCAGTCTGAGATCGAATACCGATAAAAAAAACCCGATAAATTTGCTCAAAATACAAAAAGTCAACAAGTAGAGTTCTACTCATTTCACTCTCTTTACTTATCTGTTAAGGACCCGACAAACTCTGTAAAGGAAAGGACTTTTGAATAATGAGTGAATACTAACAAACTACTTACTACCAAGCACATCATTCAATCAATAAAGTTGATTTGACGTAATCCTCACCCATATCAACATGTACATACTCATTCAATTAATACGTAATAGTAGCTTAAAATTTAGCTTAAAATAAGTTAAAAGTCAAAATTATTGGCAAAATTTAATGTGGAAAAGGAAAGAAGTAAAGAGCCCTCTTGGCTGTCTTCGTGTCCTCCATTTGTATCTTCCAGTGGACAGTTCTATTGGTATTTGCCCACCACATTTTTTAAATAGGCGTGGATTTTCTTGTATGTGAAGTTATCAGCCAGGAATTATGTCAGAGAGTCTAAGAGGTTTTCAATGGCGGACAATGAATTTGTGCATTGCATCCCATGCGTGAGTCGATCTCGTTCTCTTGAATTCGCGTCGCATTCCAATATGACAGGTTGGAGTGAAAGTGGTATAGTAATTGAGTTCTTTGCCATCTTCGAATGCCCGAAAATGTTCCTTAGCTTTGAGAGACACTGTTTTGTTTAAACAGGAGAGTTTGTGAGAGTTTTGCAACCAAACCATTCTATTCCCACTAAACTGAAAAGTTTTTTCATTTGTATGCACCAGTTACTACTATCTTTGGAATTTTCCTTGAATGATGCTTTCCTCATATCATCGTAAGCGGCACGAGCTAGCTTATTCTTAGGGTCTTTGTTTTTTCCTAGAAGTCTGCACCATTGGTTGTAGTGCAACTTTGCAACCTCGTATTTGATATGTGGAACGCCAGTTTATAATTGGACAAATTAACTTGAAGGACAGATTGGAATACTCACAGCATTCTTAAGGTATCTCTGTTGTACCTTTCTATTGGATTCCTCAGTGATTGTTGCTCGTACAGGCTGAAGCAGTGTTGGTACCTGAGTTCAAGAGTCACCTCTTCGTTGACATGTATAAGCCGAGGTCGATGGGAGTTTACTTTGTTCCAGAATTTGGTTGGGTGCGTTGTGCTCTGGTAATCTTTTACTCTGTTCTTGAAGTGTTCCTTTTATTTTGTGACTTAGAGGCTTTGATATTGTTTTAAGGGATCGAGATATGAATTAAGCGTTGCCTTATTTTTGTCGATTCTCCGTGCTTCTACTCGTTTATAGTATCTTTGGGCCTCTTTTTTTGCGTACTTTGCAGAACAACATTCTTTGAGAACCATTTAAGATTCATTGAAAAGCTATTGCGGGTAAGCTTGACTAGGTCCATTTCATAACATTTACCAGAGATTGCGCTTGTGATATGACATTGCTCGGGGATGGAATTTTCCAAAATTGTTGTCATCCATTCATTAAGTCCTTTCATCGCAACGCTTCGCTTTGCAGGTGTAAGTGGAAGGTGGATTTTTGCACTGAGTTGTAGGTTAGCTGTGAATGCGGTTTCGATATTGATAGTTGTCAATATTGGAAAGTGACCCAAGTGCAAGAGAGATAACACCTCAAATTTCTCCAGGAGTTCGGCAGCTGGTGTAGAATACACGAGGTACTATATTATGCTTGACCCTCCTAGACTTTTGATAAATGTGTTCTCACCATTTCTGTCACTGTCGTTTGTTCCGTTGCCTATTTCAAGCCTACATTCATTTAGTAGGTTGAGGAAGAGTTTCTCATTTTTTTTAATTTTTGATCACTACTCGCTCTGTTGATTCCGTGCAAGGTGTTGGCTCTAGCAGTCTTTGCGTTAGCATCCTTTATTCCAATTTGGTATTTGTATTTTTTGTTCATGCTAGACGTGTACTGTGGATATTCTTGTAGCTTCGCATGGTATGAGTTACCGTCCGTTAGGTAAAAAAATGATTTTAAAAAGCAATATTTTTGACTTGATTATCCGTTCTTCTCTATTGACAAAATTTTAGCCTTATTTATTAGTGTTATATATATATTACTACGTTCATACCTGGTGCCAATTAAAAAGCCTCCAGAAGGCCGTCCTATTTTGCGATTGGATGCCGGTACTGTCCAGAGGTTATAAATTGAGCAGTTCTTCAGTTTTGCATTTTTTTTTTCGGATTTTTACATCGCTTCTGCGAGGCAGAAGATTGTCGGCTTAACGAGAAGTAGGTCATTAAAAAGTAAGGAGTATTTACTCCGTAGTCCAGTAATATTACAAAAGAGGAAAGTAATGTTGGGATTTTATACAGAGCTAAGATTTGAAATGTTGCTTTTTGGTTGGTATGGGCGTACCAACTGTCATGTGGTACACGGGAGATCGTTTGAAGTAGCATTGTATTTGATGGGTCTTACATTATTACTGCTTTGAGCAGCTCGACGTAAAATGCTTTTGCCTTTATTCTCACTTGCCTTTTGTTTCTAGTTTCAGTCGAGAGGTATTCTGTGACTTCTTTCTGCTGGCTCTACGTTTTCCTTTGAGGTTTAGTGTCTGGTTTCTGGCGGTCAGAGAATTGAGTCGTACTTTTATTGGCCTTGGGTTTCCAAGGCCAATTTGGTTGAATTTCCAAATCCTGTATATCTCTTCAGCTTCGCCAGCAATCTGATGGTGCGCCAGGAACCCGTTTGCAACAGCCATTGAGTCTTCTCAGTTTTCAACCAATCCATAAATCAAAATGTTTGGCTTTCTTAATTCGTCAGTGAGTTTAGCAAGTTTAGCTTCTATGGACTTAATGCTTACACACATTCCCGGAATGAGATCAACCTTCTTTTGCACATAATGGACAGATTCTTGGGTGGCTTTATTGGATTCCATAATTGATCTAAATATATCCTCTATTGTCACACTTACACTAGTTACAGTAGGATCCGGCATCGACTTTTTAGGTTGTGCATAAGTTGTGTCCATTCCATCATTGTCATCGTGCTGGCGTTTATTCCTCTTCTCGACGGGCAGGAATGGCATTGTACTCTGCGACATATTCGGTCTTCCTGTTGGCGAGTGTTGAACAGAGGACATGGTCCCGTGTGGCTCAGGTTACCCAGAGGACTTTCAGTAATGTATATCCTTAGAATGTAGTAGGAAAGAGAGGACTTCCAATAATGGATACTCTTTGGATATAGGAGAGGACTTCCAATAACGGAAATCCTTAGGATAGGATGGAAAGGAGAGAGCCATAATAGTTTAGTTGGCAGCGATGGAATTTGTATTACTTCTGTGGTCTTCTCAAATGTAATTCAATAATTTTCCTGGCACTTTAGTGAGAAATGGTTTTATCAAATTCTTGACGTCGTATACAATGTGCTGTATTCTCTGGTTCTGGTTACTGCTTCAGCTTGGTTCTTTCCAAGAGGTCTGGGTGGTCGGAGTCCGTAAATAAAACCCGGATGGGCAATGTATCAAAATTAAGTAGTCGAGGATTGCAATGAATATCATCAGTTTCTCACCGGCTCACAAACCTCCTTTTAACCTTAGTGCTTGCGATTTAGTTGGAGAATAGCCTGTGCGCTGAACGCTTGGTCCGGGAAGTTCCAGCAGCCGCTGTGTCACCAGATGAGCCCACAGCTGCGACAGCGGTACGCGCAGGCGGTCGTATACCCTGATTTCCAAGCGGTCAGCTGTGCTGATTTGATTTATGAGAGTTGTGTTAGTCGAGCCGTGCGCTAATTAGATTAATAATGCTATCCGGATGCTTTCCAGATTCGAATACTGCTTGTGCACTTAAGGGTTTCCTGAGTCCAAACCGTGACCTGGACCTTTGAACTCTGGGCAGTCGAATCCACGGTTAAGATACGACAATTTTGTAGCGCTGAACCCTGGATGGTTGCTGCAGGAGAAGCAGCTCAGTTGGACTGGAATAATCGCTGGAAGATTCCGAAAGACCAGAACTTTAATTTCTCTGTGTAACTTCCAAGGGTAAAAAATGCAATCCACTTTGAGCCTGGATTTCAGTTGATTGATTCCAGTAATTGAGCGATTACTAATTAAGTAGTTGGTGATTTCAGCGGTAGTGGAAAGGTCTTTTGTGAGAACCGCGGAGCCGTGGACTGGACCGTTGGGTAAGACGTCAAGGAATTGAGTCAAAGAAGGGTAATCAATCAGCAAAAAAATGAAATAAGGCTACTACTAATTAAGCGAATATAATTTGTGGACGTAACGTAGACTTACTAGAAAAAAAGAAGCTCATAATCTTCATATCTAAATGAATTCAAGATTGTAAGTAAAAAATATTGTTAAGGTCTTTCTTGAAAACTTAAAAACTCAAAGGCTCAAAACTCAGGAAGGATTTTAGAAAACTAAATTTATTTTTCACTACCAAGCACATCAAGGTCGATAATACCCTGCCTCGGTAAAAGACAGAAAGACAAACACTAACGCTGTTACTAGTGCCGTAGTAATTAGTCTTGGTCACTCGTCATCGTCCGTCGGCTAGAAGAGACCTCTGGCCCATGGTCATGTCGACAACGTGGCCCCACCACTGACCTTTTTTGAACCCGCCCACATTGTTCAAGTTTATTTTAGTTCGACCGGAAATGAGCCCCTTGGAAATCAAACAAGTTAAAGATTTCCAATACTCGGAAAACTAGTGTAAAAAACTCCTTGAAACAAAAATTGATTTCTTGAATAGTTTCAAAAAGGGGATAATTTTCGAGGTTGAACGCATTGATAAACATTTGCTACCGCCTAACATCATCATTTTTGGTCATCTTGAATTCAAAACAAAGCCTTATTGATTTAACAGAATCATTGAATCACTTCTCGCAAATCTCAAGCTGGAAAAAACGTAGTTTAGTAAGGGCCGCAGAATTGGTCAAACTGGAAGCAGGCCTCGGTTGTAACAGTCGTTCCTATTAGAAATAAAAATTTCTGCCTAACGCAACATTGACTTTAGGAAAATCCTCATCGTTAATTCCAAAATTACTACCGAGCAAATACACTTTATGGAGTTAACGCACTTGGAGAAAGGCAAGCGATGGAAACAATGAAATACTGGTTCGCTGAATGAAAAACATCGCTAAAATTCCAAACTGAAGTGTCTTAAAAAATGTGTGCATCAGCTATAAGAAATTTAACTCTCGCTTAAAGAAGCAATTAGAAGCACTTAATTTATATTTTAACAAACCATATTCTTATTGTACTTCCAATTATTGCCTCTACTTGACCTAAATATGTATTTTAATTAAAAAGCTTAAACACAAGTTTTCATAATAATGTTTAAGGTTCCTTGGGCTGAGTGCCTACAGGGAACCAGTAAAACTTGATGAATTCTTTTGAAAAGTCTCAGAAAGGTAAAGAATTTTAGGCAGTGTCAGTGTTATTATTTTAACAAAAAAAGATACTGCATAATGCTTTAGTAACTCATTTGCAGAAATGTTGCAAATTTTGCATTACAATGATTTTTGGTCGAGTTGGGTTACATCTCTTAGGCTCCTCCCAATACGCCATTTTGAAGTGGGTGGTCTTCCAATTAAAAAAACTTACAACAGGAATTTCATGGAATATAATTTTATTTGACTTATCCGCCACCGACAGTACTCGTATAGGTTCTGAACAAACCACTTCTTCTCTCCGTTTTTTTCTACATTGTAGTTTTTACAATCCTACTTTCAATTTGTTGTAAATTGAAGATTCTAACCAAGTAATTTTGCATAGTTGGAAGTTGAAGCTTTTCGTATTGTGGTAAGGAATATACTACATTAAAAACTCACGTAAAACTAAGATATGATCCGATCAATGTTTAGAAATATTGTTGATTTGTGGGTTGGACTGACCAAGTTCTACGAGTCAAATTTTTTTTCTAGATTTAGATAAATGTTTACTGTTAGACATTTTAGAACGTTTTGAGCAACCCGAGGCTTCAACTATGCATTTTTCGAAAGGTTGCAAGTTGCCACTTCGGCTCAGAAGCAATTTTTATTTGCATCAAAGCATCTAAAAATTTAAACAATTTTAAAATGTCAGCACAATAAAATGTGAGAATAGGACGAAAGACTCCAGGTCACACTGGCCTGATATTGTTCATTTTCAGTTAATTAATTATTTTTTCGCATTTAAAAGAGAGATTTACTTTATAAAATATTACACTTAATGGTATTTCTCACACTCAAAATTCCGTTTGAGTTTGTTGTATTTTCAAGAAAAATAAGATTACTGTCTTTTTTAGTCAGACAATCTTCAAAAATTAAAATTAAGGAACCATATAATCTAGAACCATAGTTTTCCTAAAGTGACTGCTGTAGGAGAACAGTATGTTTTCAAATAATAATCAAGTCTTGTAAGACGATGCACCAGGCAAATAGTTGAAAAATTCTCCCCTCTTGCTGTCGTAATAAAAATTTACACGTATGAAGCAGCTCAGCGCAGTAAGCTACACGTGTAACCCACTGAACCTACCGAGAATAGGGAAAATTCTAATGCTAATGTATTTGTCACGTAGGGCTTGAAAATAAGGAGGAGGGTTAGGCGTTGTTAAATAAGTAAAACTTAAGCCTGTAGGGAACTTCGTTTTAATTTACAACATAAATTGTTAATATTATTTTATGTTTGATGAACGTTTATGAAAATATTCCAGAAGTCTTTGGAAAGCTATAATTAATTAATACAATTAAACAAATTAATTAACAACAAGTCTAAGATGTATATATCTTTAATGTCATTGTCCAAATTTTTTGCGACAAATGTCTCATCATCAATCAATCTCGAATGAATTTGCTTTACATTACAATTGCAAAAGTTAATTCATTGTTGAAAGTGTAGAAATTAAATTTGCTTGAATTGCTATAAGAAACTTCAATAAGCTTATCGATAGTAATAAAAAATACAATTGAAAAGTATTTAGGTGTAGTAGAACATTTACAATTTAATAAACCTATTTTTGCCTGGGTTTTAGCCAATGCTGAAAGCAATGTGTCTGATTGCGGATTCATTTAATCGGCGTTGATGCAAAAGCCATTGCAAGGCACAATAGGAAGAATTATTTAGTTTTTTTTATATTTTCAATACAGAAAGTATACGGTTTGAATTCTAAATTAGTCCAAACTCAATAGTATAATTAACAATGAAATTAACAAATTTATTATTTAGAAGTAACTCCTTAATTAATGTTTTTGTTGACACATCAAAGAACGTAAAAATGTTGCTAACTAATTGCGGGTGTGCATTTTTTTAATTATTATCGCTTATTTTATTATATTATTATAATATATTTCTCTGGTTCTGATTGTTGATGGTTATCAATTTAATCATATGTATCAATTTTTTTTGTTTAAAGCATATGGTGAATAATTTTTTATGCTTTTGTGATTATCTTCAATTACAGAAACTCGATACACAGCTACTTGTTTTACCTGTTTACCATAACCTCTTTGGATCAATACAAATGAAGCTTTCTATCTGTATTGTGATGCTGCTCCTCGTCTTCGAAAACGTAAGAAGCTATTGTAAAAAAAATATTTTGAAGACGTTTATCCTAATTACTAAATATAAGTTGCGGGAGCGGAGCGAAAGCTACTTTATAATTTTGATCTGAACATCTGTCCGTCCGAGTATAATTTATATCTCATGTCAGATACTACTCAACGTATTTCAAAAAATATGAGATCCTTAATACCCTGTTCGTTTGCACAGTCCGCAAAGGTCTAGGTTAAGAACATCATTCAATGACAAAATAAAAATGATCTCTATAAAAGCTGTTGATCTTATAAAAAGGAACGATATTTGTATTGGTTACTTCTCTCTGCGCCACCAATGACCCCCAAAAAGACCATTTGACCTCATAATGACCTTTCAGGTCAAATACTATTTTTATGGAAACTAAAACTAAACACTTCATGATTCAAATGAACACAGAGGGCCGCTTCACCAAAAATAACCATAAGTTATGAAGGTCCAGTTGACCCTTCATTCAGAGATGACCCCTTGTTTTCAAAATAATCGAAAATTAAAACACCTTTTTTAGATTTTTAGTACATTTATATTCTAATTGTTTCATTGCATTTAAATTTATGATTAAAAAAAATTATTTTTTAATTTTAATTTTAAATTACATTTCATTGGACTGATTTTTATTCTTTTAAAAATAAAATAGAAATATCATGGTTTGCACCCAAACAAACTACAAATTGCCCTTTCATTATTAAGTAGCGTATTAGCTACTTTATTTATTAAGTAGTGTCAACTACTTTATGTTTTCGTTCTGTCTGTCCGTCCGTCCGTCCGTCCGTCCGTCCGAGTAGCCCGTGTATCTCAGGAACTACTCA
>VYYI01000134.1:0-47515 GCA_021029175.1 Bilobella aurantiaca | reverse complement strand
AAAAAGTTTATGGCCATGGAGTGAAAAGCGAGGTAAGAGGTTAGTTTTAGAACAAGATGAATCTATGATTTTGATTTTGAGCCAATAGGGCGCGATCACGACGCGAGGTCCCCTTGTTAGTTGCACTTGCAGAAGTACAATATGCACTGCACAACAACGTCCTTCTATTTCCTAAAGTTTTATTTTGTTTATCAAGTTAAAATAATTAACTTGTTCAATGATTACTTTTCAAACTGGAAAGAAGGCTCTGTCCTGACGCTACTCGTTTCTCGTTTTCAAAGACCTTTTTTTTTATGTGAATCGATTTTTTAACACCAGTGTAGTCAACGACAAGAGGGTTGGAATGGAAATCATTCGTAAGTCACCCCTACCTCACTCCCTCTCTGCATTTGCACTTGAGATCTGGAAGCCATCTTTTTCTAAGGATTCAAGCGGAGTTTGTGCGTTCTATACATACACTACTAATGGGAAATTCCCATCACACAAATAACATCCATACGCTACTGCACATGAGGAAGAACTATACTTTTAAAACATTGTGTAGCGATGTACTAGGATCTGGGCTTGGTGACATCAAACGTGGTTCTTTAATTTAGCAAAGTATCACTAATCGAATCTTGGTTAAGTAACTGCTCACAGTATGCGTTTATACTGAGCTGGACATTGCCATAATTAAATTTACGATTTATAATTTAAACAATCAGAGTATGGAAACCATTTTGATGCAATCTCATCCAATGAACAATGAAAATGAAATGGATGCACAAAACGAGAGTCCAAATACCAGCAGTTTATCTGGCGTTTAAATTTATTCTGAGGTGAATTTGTATCGTTCTCACGATTACTTTTTAGTAATTTCTTTCATTGAAGTGTAATTTTTTGTCCGGATATTTATACTGGTTCGGTTCATGCCCAGTCTAAAGTTCTTGCCACCAACTTCAACTTCCGTTTACCTCATCAGTGTCAGATCTTTTAGGTATCTTAGTGTATCAAATTTAATTGTGATACACGTGTATTGCTCCTGGAGGAGGCTCTCGCCCTGACTGCAGAAGACTTGGCCCTGGACCACTGGTCCTTCCTACGCCCACTGCCTTCCTGATCTTACTCATTCGTGTCAAGATTGAATGAAAGAGCTGCTCTAGAAACCTAGGAGGATTCCAGTCCAGTCTAGAGTTGAAAAGGAAAATCGACTTTCGTGTCTAGCCCTAGGAGGCCGAGGCTATAAGGCTCAGCTTCCGAAGAATGGAATTGAATACACACTCCTTTGAAGCATGCTCTTGAGCCTGGACGACGTGGTCCATGGTCATCGAATTGGCAGCGGCAGTCATTTTAGGCAGAATGTAAGTTCTGAGAAATTCTGCTAGAAGAGTGCTTTTCAGTTTCCGTTGTTGTTTGACGAGACTGTTTGTTTGGGATTCATCGGCCAGAAGTAAATATTTTGTGATTAGAAAGAACGTTACTTCCAATGGCTTGGGCACTTGACTCATCCAACACTCCATCTTATCATCTTTTATGGACCTTTTTAATGCAGATTGAGATGAAATGATGAAAAGTTTTTTTTTTTAATTTAGAGGTAGAATGACAAACAAACAACACTAGGTTACTCATCTGAATAATAACAGCAGAAGTACTCTAACTTACAAGGCAGGCTGCACTTGAAGATCTTCTTTTAAAATCATACTCCTCAGAAATTCGGGTGACTAATATTAACAAACTTTCAACAGTAATACGGCATCCTCCAAAAGAACGCTAATTTTGTCATGAATTGTATTCTTGCCAAAGGTTTAAAGTTGGATTTGTCATTTTGAGTCGTTCTAATTAGTATGGGCATTGTCATTGTTTAATTCATTCGACAATTAATCATGTTGTTCTAAATATTCTTTAGAGTTAGTAAAGTAACTAATGAATACAGAATTCAGATTAAAAAAAAATTACCAAACACTTCGTTAATAAAACCGAACTGAGCTTTCAGTTTTGTAGTAGTAGCATCATCAATTTGACGTTAATAAGTTGACTAGTCTTTTAGAATAATGAAGTAATTTAATTTAGTTTGAACATTGCAAATCTTGAATATTAGCTGTTTTCTTTCCGTGGTTAAGCGTAAAGAAGCTTAAAGGGTGTGTCATGTAACCTGATGTGTTCATGGTCTTCTTTTATGTGCGAAGATTACGTACGCAGTGTACGCAGAACTAAGGGTTACTTTGTTCACTTTTTATAATTCTGTTGATGAGATTGGACGATGGCAGAGTGTCAATCAAAAGATCCGCTTTGAAAAAGTAGTCTCTGCGTCTTTCGGAAACAAATAAGGTCAACGAATTGTTTTTCTGAAGCACCATCAACGCAGTGTCTTAAAGTTATGCTTATGCACCCATCCTTTTATTTGGTAAGGATGATAATGAGGTCTCGGAAATTGAGGTCGTCCGTGTGAGGTGCGGTGCCACCCTCTCGCTCCGGATTTTGCTTTAGGCTTTTGTAACTTTTCTTTTATTTTAATTTTATTATATCCAGAAATAATTAACTGCTATTTTCATGTACTTAGCTGACGAAGATTATTAAATTTGATATAATCTTTTCTAAATCAGTAAATTCCTAATGAAAATATAAATAAATAAGTTCTTTTGGTTTGGTTGAATATATGAGAGTGACTAAAAATTACTAAAAGATTATCTTACCAATAAACGAAACGACAATTAGTGATTCTTTAAGTTCGTCAAGTGCAATGATCTTCTCAATGAGTTTTCATATAACCTCGACACCCATTGTCCCATTATTCCTTAGCCACTTATGGTGCATATCTTAACGGTTTAGAGAGGAAAATTGTCTTTGAAGTATTTCCTCTCTCTAATTTCAGGTAATTAAGCATTTGTTTTTCTCTTTTCTTGATGTCATTCATGAATGATAATAAGGAATTTTAATTGGTGAATTCAACTAAAAGGTAGCTTTTAGCTTTCATCAAAAAACTGACAATGGAAGTTTTCTACACTGACGTTTTGTAGCGTGTCGCCTAATTCAAACCAAGCTTATAATTTGTTTTAATATAAGGAGAAAAACCTGGTATTCAATAACTTTTGGAGGAGATTTTAAGGCTGAAACCCTCAAATTGTGCATTAAATCGTCATTCTCATTTTTATTTACTGTAAGCTGCTCACCAACTCATTTGTTGCCACTGCCAGCATCCATTTTATGCAGTCACCTCATACCTTTTTTTTCTTCTTCCTCGTTTGCAAAATGTATTTCGCAAGTCGCAGGGTGATGAATTAAAGGTAATGTCTCGAGGAGCTTTGCAACACGCTTGATCTTCAAAAATCCCGCTAACTATTCAACTCGTTTTTCCTGTGTACTTATTTAGTCTTTTAGGCCTGAGGGTGTCAAACGAGAATGACCTATTAACGCTACAACAAAGACAGAGACCCCTTTGATCTTCTTTGTCTCTGAACTTGAATGAACTTTCAAAGAGAAAAGGAGAGGTGAGATTGGAGAAGATTCACTTCTTGAATTAATGAAGCCATAACTCGCTTCTTCTTTCGCTAAATGCCCAACGTTAAAACTAATTTTCTAAAAGCATAAACTCCTCTAATTGCATAGTTAACAATGGAGAATGCTTTCTTTTCTAATCCTTCCATTTCTAAAGAAGTGTTCTCAATTTTTATATTTATTGTCTGCGTCTTGGCTCTTCCCTCCAGAGACTAACTGGTTTACCTTGCTTTGTTGTGGTTAATATTTTAAAATGCTCACACTAGTTAAAGAGAAGTTAGCAGTCAAGACAATAAAAGTTAACTGGGGTAAAGTTTTTTGGAAATGACTAACAATAGTTAAGTAAGATTTATTTTTTTGCGCGTCCAGATCCTGATAAATTGGGGTTATGTTAGGTTAGTTACTCAGAGCCGCACAAAAACTGTTAAGTGTAGGCGGTGTGAGGAGTTCAATTAGCATTTCGTGGAAAAGACGAATAAACATCTTAGGATGCATTGAACTCTGTGCTGCGTAGCCTCATTTTCGTCTCGCAGTTTTAATTACTATTTTTTGTAGTCAAAAAGGAAACGAATCTCGAAGTGGATTTACTCATATGCCTTGGGTATATATGTGTTACATTAGAATGTTTATGGTTTTGTGCTGCATCTTGGTAGCATATTATTTGTAAATATTAGGTGTGTAGTGCGTACGCGTGTACTACATACGAATTTTCAAATAAAATCAAGCTTTTACATATAATTATAATTAATTTTAACATTACTGGTATTGGTATTGGCACTGTCCACGCCGATGCTAAAAAATGCAGATCGCCACGTCAACTTATCATATCCCGTCCTTCATACGCAACTGCGAATCTACAACTGTTGGTGGCTGCACGGGATTTTTAGTAGCACATAATGAAATAAATACGAAAGACCTAGGTCTTGAAGTGGTGATGGCTTAATTGCAATTGGTGTCATTGAATTATTGCGTGATTCTGTGAATGATTCGTAATATCCGCAGCGTTGTAGCGAATAAAAAGTCTTTAGTTTAATTTTCTAAAGATGAAATCTGAAAATAAATGAGTCTTACTTTTTGAGAGGAGTGTCCTTGTAAATTGTGCCATAGTCACCATTAAGTCCTACTGTTTCAGCAGGGAAAATTTGCAATCAGGTAAATGATGATTTGATAATGGAGAATTGGCCAATTCTGAACAGATTCTGTGGAGTTCGCAAATTAACTCTTACCTTACCATGATTGGTTAATGGTTTAACCGTTAAGTTGCTCATTACCTAGTCTATATTCATATTCAAACTAAGCGGCCCTACACCAAAAATGTCCATGAATGAGGATTTTCATACTGAAAACCTTAGAAGTATATTATTGAAGCCGTAGTAGGGAAGCGTTCTTACGATTTGGCGCTTTGCAAAACTCGAAAGGTTGAAAGCATTATAGGGAAGATGATGTCGACCATGATTTTTTTTCCGTAAGTGTTTTTACCACAATACGTTCCGATTCCGAATTTATGAGCACAGGTGGATAAGAATGAAGTTTTGGGGCTCGAGTACATGGATGGGGAAGAAGGTTTAATTAGGCAGGTAAAAACGAGGGTGATAAAGTGGGTAATTGACGAATTGCCCGCCCTTGAACCCCATCCCACCCCAGTTCTGCATGCCAAAGAGCAATGACAGTGGAACTACCCGTAACGGCCAAAATCTGCCCAAGAAGGCCATTTTCCTTCAGTTTCTAACGAACCTTTTGAATTGTGACAAAAAGTTACCACTTTCGCATTTCCGCTGTAATTTTCTTTTGGGTTGCGTCAAGGATAATGATAGTGTTGTCCTCCGTCTTGCGATTCTTCGCAAAGACCCTTTTACAACTGCCAGTCTTAAAGTCATTGGAGGCGTTTGCAATTTTAAGCTTGTGAAAGTCGTTCCTTTTCTTTTATCTTGTTGCGTTTCAGTTTTTAAAATATCGAGATGAACTCAAACGACAAATTCACTAAAATCGAAGTAAATAAGAACCGTATTAACTTGAGTGCCTTCTTCAAACTAATATTCCCAGAAACGTTTTCAAGATAATGGAAACTAGATATGAAATAATAAAAATACAACTATAATGACGTCCGGCGTGACTCAACTCATTAGAGTGAATGCCTAGTAAAATGCTTCCCTTCGGAGATCAAGATTGAGCCCAAGATGGAAGTTGTTCCTTAATTTTCGCGCGGAAGGTCATTGTCCTAGACCAGTGGGGTAGTACACTTGGGTAGGTTTAGGACCCGATTACCAATTTCTTTATAGAATCGTATTTTTTTCATATTCCCATTGAGGATTCACTTGTTCTAAGTAAATATGACTTTATAATGAGCGAAAAAAAAAAGTATAGCTTCCTGCTAACGTCAAATAATCGTTTTAGAATAATGCATTGCATTTTATTTAGCAGCAATGTGTGAATTGTGGAGCTTAAGTCACTGCAGGTAGGTCGTAGGTGACGATTAAAAATCCCGTTATAATGTCTCATCCAACTCCTTTTTGTATCATTAGTCAGCTTTAATTGCGTCTGCAAGTTAGGCTGACTTTATGGAAAGCTATTGTTTGATTTTTAGTTTACATTAGGAGGCCGTAAATTGCTTTCTCCATTCAGCGCTGGCTCATTTGTATGTATGAATGGCTACTCGAGATTTAGATGGTGGCGAGGACGTCTCGGATGTGTTATTCTGTGGCCTACTTTTTGTGTTCATCTAAAGATGCATTAGGGAGTAAATGTCTTGGAATTAATGCTGGGGCTTTCCCTTCATCATAACTTTTTGGAAAGGTTGAAGATGTTTTGTGAATAAATTTTGAGATGCTGGGGAAGATGGTCTTGAGAGAAAGCGAGGGAAAGCTCTTAAATTGATTGCTACCTTCCCTGCTAGTGCTACCATCAATGGCAAAAAATCGCCTATAAAATATTACGCTCCATCTAAGTCGTTCTACCAAGAACCCAAAGTAGAAGCACTTTAATTTTCAATGATTCCTTCAAAACTCAATTCACTTAATGTTACTATATCATGAAAGTAAAAAAAATCCTGTTCAACTGTAAAATGATTTATTGTGATTTAATTAACACCATCATTTCAATTTATTTTGAGTCGTTTCATTGGGTCTGTGCCGTATGCAGTACAACGATGCATGAAGAAAACGGTAAACCTGTCCCGAATGAACTGTTGATAAAGTTGCCTTCTAAGCCAAAAACTCGATCTTAGGAAGGAAGGGATTATGAATAACTTAATTTGGGCCTGTTGCTTTTCGTTAAATTTGGCAGGTGAAAAGTTACAACAATGTTAAACATTTTAAAACTCATTTCCACTTCCGGGGCGTGGGTTTCAGTTCCCGTTGGAGGAAGAGGCAATGGCAATGATTTCTAAGTAGAAACTGAAAAAATTTAACAATGGTAAATCAAATGTCTGGCTTTTGGGGCGAGTTCGTGAGGCTCAGGGGGCATTAAGGGCAAATGGTGTAGTTCATTAGCTTTGAAACCTTTTTGTAAAGGGTGTGGACCGTGGGCTGAGCAATTATCAATGATGATGAATGACTTGAAATGGGGAAGGGGTTTGCTATTTTTAAATTGCGGCACACAACTTCCTCTTCTGAGCATTCCGTGTGTCATTTGAATTCTCTATCTGTATTTTGGGTTAGATCGTGCTTCGCTCCGGCTTCCTCTTCCGCCGTGTAGATTTTTGCTATTTTGAATGCTTGGGAAGTATCGGTGGTTAGGAGGGATTCGTGGTAGCTGTGGAGAGTTCTCGTGTTGTTACACGAGGCTTTGGATGTCGTGGGATGTAACATGGTGACATGATGCAGAAATGTGCTCTGCCACATCTCGCTGAGGTCGATGTTCTCCAGATCACTTGGAACAACGCTTGAACAGGGAGAATTTACAGCTGCTTTGAATGATAAACCTTCGCTCGTAGGCATTATTAACTTCAGGATTAGGCAAGTGAGCCTGTGATATTGCCAAGGGAAAAGCAAAAGTTTCGGGTTCGGAAGATCTGTTCAAGTTTTCTACTTTGATCTTGAGAGCGTCTTGAGACTCGAATTGCCAGGGATGAAGATTGGAGAAGATTGGATATTAAATTGAAAAAGTGTGTTAAGCAGATGGCGATGCTGTCTGGCTTGGGATTGGGGATGATGAGTCGTCTATGATTTAATTGCCTCTTAAAGGCTAATTAGGTGAATTTTGGGGAGAGGATTAAGAAGGTATAAAGTTCGGAAGATTTAATAACACTCTTATCCCTAATTATTAATTAGATTTGATTCTATTGTAGTGTTTTTGCGAAGGAATGATGGGACTTTGGCCTAGGGGATTTCCCTGAAGCTTATTATGTAAAGTAATTAGAAACTGTAAGGGTTGGAGAGAATTCCCGGAAGTGTCCTTTGTCTCCACGTGGGGTATCATATCTGGTGGTGAAGGCGTTCCTTTTATATCTTATTATACCCAGCTTTAATTAACTTTTGAGTTTTGGTCCACTTTTGGTGTCAAAATGCTACAGAAACTGTAATACGTTGTGGTTTCCCACGTGTCGTGTCGAGAGAAAGTCTGTGTCTGATGGTGTGCTTTCCAGGGGTTGAGGCGTGGCAGTATTTGGTGAAGTTAAGCGTGCAGGTTAAATTATATTTGGCGTTTTTCTGGGATTTGGGTGTCCTACTTTTGGGCTGGATTTGCGGAAAGAGAAAGCGTCGTATAATAATAACAATTTAGGACAATACATTTGAGCCGTTCCATGTTTTCCTGCTGCTACTAAAGCTGAAGCCTTTTCCCATAGGTGTAACTGGGTCACTGCGCGTTTTGACGTTTTGGGTCATAACGAGTCAATATGTTGAAAAATTTATTAGATTACTGTTTGATATAATTAAATTATGGCACACTTTATTGGAGTGCAATGATTTTATCAGTATCGGTTTTAAGTGTTTTGTCTATAAACAATGGGATTAGTATCTAAGGTGCATTTACAATGTTTAAATCTATTCGAAAGACGCCTTTGTCAAAGCCTTTAAGGCTTGTGAAAGCAAAATCGGCGATTAATTTGGATTAAGCATCTTTATCTTTGGTTTTCAATGTTTGTCACTAGCTAGGACTACCAATTAGAGCTAAGTGGCATTTTTCAAACTGTCAAAATGCGGTAAGGGAGATTCATCTCGCCGTGGCGTTTCTGGCTTAAAAAAGAGATCCTTACATGAATTTTTTTTTCATCTAGCTCGCAAAGTATCAGAGTTGATTTCGTGCGGAAGGAATTAACGTGGCTGAAAAGTCGTTCAACCCACTCGTCAGGACAAGAATAGTTGTTATATTTTATGTTAGTCTTGAAGGATGAAAAAAGGATATTTCAGTGACGCTTTGTTAGCGTGGAGAAATCAGGCGTGTCAGGCCACACATTTTTTACTGTCCATTTCGTAGTGGAAATTGATGAAAAGAGTCAGGAACTGAACTAGAGTCGATAACCTCCCGCAAAAGGGCAGCGTTTTTTTTTAATCAAAGTTCCGGAATAAATTTATTATCACAACAAACAGTTTTCTTCTCTTCAAAATAGCTTTGAGGGTTGGAACGAGGATATGCAAATTGAACTGAATTCTATTTTTTACTTTCACCTTGCCTATTGGTTGGCTGTTATTCTAAAGATTGAAATTGAAATGACAAAGTGTTTTCTCTGATGCTAATCTGAAATCTTGTTATGTTTTTGTGCTTTACAGGTGATTGACTTTGGTTCAAGCTGCTACGAAAATCAGAGGGTCTACACCTACATTCAGTCACGGTTCTACAGAGCTCCGGAGGTTATTCTTGGTGCCAAGTATGGACTTCCTATTGACATGTGGAGGTAATATACTGGGACAATGAAAGCATATATTCTCATCTATTCTCATCATCCTTGACTTTCCGAATGCCATTTCCTTGTCACTCCGTCCGAGCCTCTCGTGTCATCAGAGGGCCAGCCAATCTCCATCGGAATTCCAATTGTGAATTTCATGGGGGAGGAAAATCGTAAAATTGGGAAACTGGGGGAGGGTGGAGATGTGAGATTTGGACCGTGAAATGAAATCTTCTTGAAGAGTCAATGGTGATGGGGTGACTGACATTTATGCATTTCATTTTAAATTTATTGTTTTGGCCATTTTCAGTCTCGGCTGCATTCTGGCTGAATTGCTGACGGGCTACCCACTGTTACCTGGAGAGGACGAGGCGGATCAGTTAGCCTGTATGATAGAACTCTTGGGAATGCCACCACCAAAACTTTTGGAAATCTCAAGAAGAGCTAAAAACTTTATAAGGTATCTTGTTACAAATAGGAATAAAACAAAAAGTTTGAGCTTGGAAGTTCTGGAAGTGTCAACACCCATTGTATAAAACTTTACGAGCCATTATTTTAAATCTACGAACGAACGTCAGGATGCCTTTCATTGGCAGTTTTGATTATAATCAAGTACAGCGCTCGTCAATACTTTATGATGTGATTCACCAGTCCATTTTTAGATTTTATTGTTTTTCCAGTTCTGAAGTCCTGTAAAATTAAAACAATGCGTTTTGTTTTGTTACTTTGTAGTTCGAAAGGGTATCCGAGATACTGCGAAGCACAGACGCTTGCTGATGGGACGACAATTCTTACTGGTGGCCGCTCACGTCGTGGGAAATTAAGAGGGCCACCTGGATCTCGTGATCTTCAGGTACTGGTACTAGCATTGATCTTTATTCTGAACTCTTTACTGCAACCTACATTGTGCATATTCGATTTTTATTTAATGTGGGTATCATTTGGACAGATTTTAATCCCCTGTGAAGACTCTTTATGAGTTCCTTTCGAATTGGAACAAAAAAAATTGTATGGCAGGAAATACTATCAACAACGGCTCAATGTTTTATCCAAGTAGATCCTAGATTTTCCTTGATATACATATTTAAGAGCCGACAAATCCTATCACAGAGTAATTTAAAACCTCGAAGGTGGTTCGAATCCCAGAAAAGTTTGCCTTCCATAACGCTGTTAAAAATGGCGCCTTATATTGTAATATATTGGTAAATTTTCTTTCGCCCATCCATTGCTGCCTGTAAATTAGTTTGTAAATTGACAATTAGATCAGAACACAACAGAGATATGTTAGGCTTGAAGAATTGTTTGGTTAAAAAAAGGTGTAAGTAAACTGTTCTTGACTTCTCCCAAGGCCTATTAATCCTTCACAGTGACTTTGCATTGGATAATTGTTGAGAGGATTGAACAATGTTTTTGCATGTTCTGATAAACATTGCCTTTGTTTCGTTGTAGACTGCACTCAAAGGCTGTGACGATCCATTGTTTGTGGACTTCATTCGACGGTGCTTGGAGTGGGACCCAATGACGAGACTCACGCCTTCCGCAGCCATTCGGCATCCATGGCTTCGTCGACGACTTCCACGGACTCCTGCCGATAAGGTAACCCATTTCTACTCAATCATCAAACTCAACTACAAAATAAAAAAAAAAACGAGTAAGGAAGGAGACGCATCCTCTGCCGCCATTTATCTCTCTTTCTCTTCCACTTACTCCTCAACTTCCAACTATTCAGTTTCTGCAAGAAAAGCGAGGCCGCTCACATCATGACCTACTTCACACCTCCCTTCCGCCTCCGATAGCCCTCCTCCGACATTACCCTTAAACTCACAATTATTCACTCCACATCATCCTATGGGCTTGAGGACTTAAACGATTGGATTCCGATGGAAACATGGGATCTCAGGACTTGGGATTGGGGCGCAAGATCTAGTATCTGGAAATGGATTTTTGAATCTAGAAATTCGGTTTCGTGTTTAGGACAAATTCTAAAGAAAAAGTGTGCTACCCTGACCCACATCTCTGTTTATGTTATTGGTGTTTGACGTGCTATACCGCTTAGTCTGCTCGACTTTGGATTTGCGTGGTTAGCTACTAATGGTTCTAATGGAACTATCCCATTTTCAATACAGACAGACTTTCGAATCTGCTTCTAATCCCACGCTGGCAACTAAAGAGCGTTAGTAGAGGTCAGTTGGGAAATCAATTGTCACAGATCCTTCCTCTGGTTGGCCATATAAATTTTCAATGTAGCCCGATCTTTCTATTCAATTTTTTGTGGAGAATTTTTTTTTTAAATAAACTGGTTTCTGAGTTTCAAAAAGTATGTTTAGCTTTACAAAGTATCTTAAGTTTTTTGAGGTCTTTCCACTTTTGTTAGTAATGGGTCTGTTTATAATTAAAGCAGACCCGAATTCAGGTCAAACTATACATATTTCCTATGATTTAAGCTAGGTAGAAGAAAGAGAAAGTAAAATTTGGCAAGAAAAACATGTTTCGTCTAGTTGTGGAATGAATATTTTAGCAGATTTTATCTGGCAAGTAATATTTAGAAGTAAAAAAAAACGTAGGGAATTGCTTCACTAGACGAGCAGCGAGCCTTTGAAAATCGGGCTGCCAAGTCTTTTTTTTTCAATTAGGACAATTCTGAAAGAAGAAATAAGTCAAGTTATTATTGTTTGTTTTGTATCCTGTGGTAGTTTACTTACTCGGTATCATACAAATCGTAGAAATGAATAAATATAGGCTAATTCTTATGTTTCTGTAACTTCTTTTTACCTACTTGAACCACTAACATCGATATGAATTATTTTATTTCAAATTTATTTATTAATATTTGATTTTTTTTATTACTTTTCGTTTCTCCTATTGTTTCCTTATTCTTTTACAGACTGACTCACAGCATGGGCTTGAGGACTCAATGGCTTCACTAAACCTACTTGAAACTTGAGGCACCTTGAGATCTCACCCATAAAATCTTCCTAATTTTGCATAAATGCATCGCGGGAATAACAAATTTTGGACGTCGGACTACCCATGTCTGTCTACCAAGAGAGAAGTTGCAGCAACGTCATTGACCGTTAGTTGGCTCGATGGGGGGCCGCAGACCGCTTTGTGCCGATTGATGCTTCTAATTAAACTCACTTATCAAACATAAAACTAAAAATCTAATGTTTTTCTTTAATCAAGAATTTTTATACTATGACACGAATTAGGATTCAAATGGGATTTTAGGGTGATACAGAGCCGAGCCCCAACACTAAACCAAATCAAGCATACTCGTTGCTCGCTCTCTAAAACAGATTCTTCTCGATTTAATTAAGATTTTTTTTAGAAAATGTGGGCAGGCGGTTGACCTCAATTGTAATACAGTCAGAAACAAAGGAAAAATAATTTTTACTTATTTATTCTACTCTAAACAAATTATTGTATACATAGTTTACAAAAATTTGTAGTAATCAGTTTTTATTACCTTTTGTTACTTTGTTTATACTTTACGGATAATGTTAATGTTGACGGTAAATACATTTTTGCTGACAACTTCTGACCTCCTCATTTTATTTCAGCATGAAATTCGCAATAATTAACTTTTAGTTTTGGTTTAGAAAGGGAGATAAATCGTGAGATTGTGGTTACATAATTTGAGTCAGATTCGCTTCGTCACTGGCGTGATCCATTTCCAATGTTGTACGGCTATTCTTGTCGAATTTTGTGAAACTGGCAAAATAGGTGCATACCGTGAGCTGCTTTGATGCTTTGGAAGTAACTATGCTACTATTTAGTATGCTTGCTTAATAACTTTTTCTTGTCAATAAAGAAGTGTGAGTGAACTCTTGTATTAATGGAATTGTATTTAAGCTTAAAACTTAGCATTCATCCGAGATTTACTTCTCTAAAAAGCGCAGGCGAGTGCTCTTTTTATGGGATGGGAAAGGAATTGGAAGTTTTATTAGAGAGGTAATTTCGAAGCCAAGGACCATATAGGTGACATTTGTCCTTGGTCCAGCTTCACATCTGTCATGACAAGACGCTTATTGGCTATGGCAAGTTTGCGAGGGGTGGCGAATACCTGTCAATTGCCAAATAATTTGAACAAGGAGACCACTGCTTCCTTCCAAGATTTTAACTTTTGACATTTTTACATGATATTGAGAATGAATGGCGGCATTGAAGGTTTTATTTGTGATTCTTTTTAGAACGACAGTTCCGCGTCGGTTCCGCCACCAAATGGAATGACCTCTTCAACTAGCTCTTCAAATGCTCTCAGAACAAGTTCCAAGACCAATATTCACAACAACAGTGTCGGAAATGGAGCCGCTGGTGGGCATAGCCTCGATTCGCATGGAAAAGGCGTCGAAACGCAAGTGAGAGTGTCATGCACAGCTAGTGGAGCCTTGGTCAACGGCCATCTTTCCAACAGTCTTGTAACCATTACGAATATGACCAACGGAAGTGGGCCTGGACATTATCATAGTATAAATGGCCGTTCTCATCGTGGGTCTTTGGTCGACTTGGATGGAGCTCACAATGGAAATAGCAGTACTTCCAATGGCCACTCTCATCATGGCCCCACGGTGGCCTCCATAGTCAATGGCGTCATAGCCAATGGACCGCCGACTCTTCTGAGTGGTGGCGGTGGCTCTAGCGGATCTCTTCGAGTCCAAACACAGAAGCTTCCCATGCTCCACTCCAATGTCACTTCCTAGTCGCCTCCCGTCCAGCTTCAAATGAGCAAATTGTTTAGCAACTGCGTTTACAAGTAAGATTGAATGGATAAATGCGCTTAAAATCCCAAAAAAAAATGACCGACTTAATAGCATCAATAGGCTCATATGTAAAAAGTTTGTATTGAGGTTGAAAAAATCTAAGATTTTCAAATGATAAATGTGACCAATTTTTGACCTGTCATGGATGTTAAAAATCATTTTCTGTGTCGGGAGTAAAATAATAGGACCTTGTTTTGGCCTCTTGAATTTAATGCTCTAATTATCTTTTCACAAAAGTTAAGTAGTTAAGTGAAGTTCGCACGCGTTAGTTCCATTCACTTAAGGAGCAAAGCAAAAAGAAATATAACGGTGATAATTTAAGGAAGAAGAAATAAGGGGAATAGGGCATCTTCTAACCATTAAAATCCCTTCTGTGAAGCTCTTCATTTTTGACTTAAGTAGTAAGCCATTTTTTTGCAATTTTGAATCTCTATCCTTCAGTTCAAAGACAAAAAAGTTCCAGAAGCAGAAAATTTAGACTATATATGGTCATTTTTGCAAATGAAACAAAAAAAAATGTATTCAATTTGTAAGGCTTCTATTTATTTGAGTCCTAAAGTAGCCTTGGATCCTCAAAATGAATTCTTTCGTGATTTCTTCTTCTATTGTATAAAGTGTGTTTAAGTTTCTGATTAATCATAGCACTAAAAAACTCTTAAGTTGCAAATGCCACCAAAAAAAATTCTGGTTTTGTAACTTGGAAGGGACAAATCCCTTCCTCTTCCTCATTTTCGAAACCTGTTCTTAAAGATTTAAAATTGCCAAAATTCGTATGCGTGTCATCATGACTGCATGCTCTACTGCAATGAGGCATCTCCAGAGCCCAGGTGTACTCCAGTGTAAATACAAACAAAAACAAAGTTGTCATTCACTTGTAATTAATTCATTTCTTTGTCTGTTTTCCTTAGAATTTGGAGATGGAGAGAATGAATTAACGTTTGACCAACTAAGGACAAATACAAGACAAGATATTCATCTCACGCAGGTCGTTTTCTGATCTTCCAAGAAGAAAAACCAAGAAAACGCACAAAATTCCGTCATTTCAGGAGTTAATATGGGATTGGTTAGCTAATGAGGATTTAATTGATATTGTGTAGGACTAATTGGCCCTTCCCCTGTCGTCAGTTACTTGCCCCGCCCTCGACAATTAATATTTATTTGCATATTTATACTGAAAATTATTAGGGACAGAAGGGCCACTACCCTTAGATCAATAGTAGCATAGATTGACTTTAATTTTGTCTGACCGAACGATCAACGCTAAGGACTCCTGCTCTTAAAAAATCCTACTAATCCTACTGCCTAGGCCTCCCCTTAAATAATACTTTTAGTCAATTCTCAAGTGGAGGAGGACCCTTTAGAGAGTAAAAATCATTTTAACATTGAAAACTTGCAGCCAACTTCGATGTCAAGACCACCTTCAAAAATACTTGAGAAGCTGGAAAGTTGGAGGTGTTAACGGAATTGGTTCCTGTGTTTTTCTAACCTCTCATTTTTTGTTATAATGTAATTTATTGGTAGTTCTAGGAGTGGAAACAATTAGTCTAGCTTACAAGATACATGAGTTTAGTAAGTAATCGGTCATTAAGCTTTAGTTTACATTTAGAAACTTTTGTATACACTATAAAGTTGAGTCGAGTCGTTCGAAACGTTAGGAACTCAAAAGGCAGTTTGGCAAAGAGATGTTCCGTTTTCGAAATCATGATTGAAACAGGCCTCGAATGGTAATGTTTTAAGGCTCTTGCTCATAATTGGAGCCCTTAACAGTGGTTCAATGTTCGATTTACTACGTACACGAAAAGGAGAACGACTACTTAAGAAGCCTACTTGAACTAAAGGAGGCTATGAATAGGCAAAAGGACTGATCCATTTTAAATGCTACTCTCGCAACGGAGCGTCGTCGTCAGTGTCGTTGTCTTGTTTGAGTCCTATAACGTAATCATAATTTAATTATTGAAAAGGGAATAAATTGCCATGTCGTGTACAGATCTAATTTCATTGAAATTAAGGTTATAGTTTTTTTAAATTAGAAATTAGAGCTGGGAAGGGGGATTGCATGGAAAGTATCGATTTCGCAGTGGAGCTAATGGGCCTCTTGAATTGATTTCAAGCTTCAGGTTTGTTTTGGACGAGTGCGTAGAGAAAGCAGAGTGCGTGCGGCGTCTGGTCCGGGAAGTTCGATGACTCCATCGAAGAAGCGAGGGTGTAGTGCACGCGTGGAGGCTATCGATCCGCTCCAAGTTCCATACTTCCCGAGAAAGAAAGCGCTGGAGAAAGCGTTTGAGGCCTTTAACATTACGACTCTGCTTTAAATATTCTTCCAGCCCTCTCAAAGAGCTCCTATTCTAAGCCTTTAATAATCAGACTTTCTCCTACTCCACTTTCACTCCATTTCACTTCTTTCGTATCTTGACTCACACTGGGAAGCCAGCCTCGTACTTTCAAAACAGCGCTGTATCTCCTAGGTATACGCACTTGCAAACTAAAAGCATGTTCGTCCATGCTCCAGTTTCCATTACAAAGACATAGGCCTGGAACATGAATTTCTTAAATAACTTTGAAAAGTTGAACTTTCATAATAAGCTGTAAATCGAAAGTAGAAGTTGACAAAAGTACACTTTCACAAAAACCAATTCAATTGCAAAAACCCAGATAAGCTTTAAATAACATAAGGGGTAGTAATAAATCAAACTGCCCTTCTTTACTTTCACCGCACCTCGAGAAAAATAAATGGATTAAATCCAGAACTGCATTTTTAGAAGATTGAGATGCAGATTTAAAAGCTTGAAATGTCTTGTTCCTAACAAATTCAATGCAAAACGCAGCAAACTAGTAAAATGCAAAATCTGTCGTATGAATCCCTGACACTGACGGATGGACTAATTAGCTAATCGATGGCAGGCAAGTAAAAGCAGTGTTGATGTGATCAGGTCTTCGGTCCCATTATTATGTGGAATAATGGATGCTTATGAAAAGCCCGCATTGTCGCATTGGATTTTATTGACTTCAAATGTACAGAGATAAAATGTTACTTTTAATAACAGAACAACCTACGGAACATTGCTGATTTTGGTAGACGGAAAAGTAACTAAAATGTCTATTAACGCATGGAGGGCTCTGGGCTAGCTATTTCTATACAAAGACAAAGTTTAAATTTTCTACGAGTATTTTCACTTTCCATAAAGTAACAAATTGTTAAATAATTCACCCTCTTCTAGTACGTAATCGTCGTTTACATGCATTAAAATTCACCACAACCAAACTAATACAAATTGCTTAGGCGTGTTTTAAAACCCTTTTTAGAAGTGAACGAAGTCCGTCATGATCAAGTCTTCTACTTGAAACAGGTCAATTCAGAGGATCGGAGCGATTTAGTTAAGAATAAGCGAGAAGAATTTAGTGATGGTTGCAACGAAACCGTTAAGAGTCGTATTCAGTCTTCAAAAGTGAAAGATGCGGAAAATGCTGTGCTTCTGTGGGGATTTGATCGAGCCTTGTTCCTGCATTCGTCCATTTCGAATGACCAATAATACAAAGACAGGTACTTCAACTAATAAGGCTACAATCACATCACGCTCTTGCACTAGAGATGCCAAAGCTTTAAATTTTCCTAATTAGCGTAAGTTTAATTAGCTTGCTGACCAAACAATTTGTATTGGCCTGTTCAAGTAGTATCAGCGCCAAGCCCGGCCTCAGCAGTGGGGTGTAATCCTTGTCTTGTCTTTACACCTCAAGTATAAAATTCCAACAGGAAATTCAGAACTGGTCTATTACCGAATGTTAGAAAATCTGTATCGATTCGCATCCCAGACGCCTAGTCGTCACAATTAAGTTTGCAGTAATAGTAAATGCAGAGAAATTTAAGCCTAAGATTATAAAAAATCAAGTGCAGTCGACACAGGCCAAGGCCAAAAGTTGGTAGTTAGAACTTAATTATTGATTCCATTCTCGTCCCCTAGTAGTACCACCTAAAATGAAATTCAACATTTGGCTTCATAATTGTGGCCAATAAGATATAACTGTTGTAGCATACCATTTATTATTATTCGCCATTTTTGGACGAAGAGATCATGTTTCCAACCGTGCCACCACCGCCCCGAATTCCAATTGGAGGATGCGACTGGTGCGGTTGTCCAGCACGAATAGGTTTAACTAAATTAAAAGTAGAATTTCATGTTAGCGGAACCCATAGAAGTGGGAATTTTCGCTCAACTTTAGTGCTAACACAGAATAAGCTTTAAGAAAAAAAAAGAAGCGTTGAAATGTACTCACCAATCTGTGCTGCATGACTCCGCCGTTGTAGATTCTTTTGCCGAACGGCCTCCTTGATCCTATCTACTTCATATTGGTATCTCTTTCGATCACGCATTGCACCTTCCTTTGCCTCACGCAAAGCTCCTTCCAGCGCCTTCACTCTCTCCATTGTGGCACGAAGTCGCTTTTCTAATTTCGGCAGTTCACAACGGAGATCCGCGTTATCTCGAACTAACTGTTTGTGGACTTTGGTTAGCTGCTCCAAATTTGTTTCCAGAAATGAGATCTTTTGCTTCTGGCCAAGGTTTCCACCAGCATCTTCTGTTGCGTCAAGATTTGAATTTTCAACACCCACGGACTAGAAATAAAGCATGTTTCCATATGAGAATATAAGATTTCTAGCACAAGACGTTGAATGAATAAAACATCAAGCATACCTTCCGTATTCGATTTTGCAAATCATTCACAAACATCTTTCTCAAGTTCAGCAACGTCTGAAGCTCCTTTGAGACAGTTTCTTGTAGTCCATTCAGATCCTTACGAGCTTGTTCTCTCTTGTCTTGAACCAAACTGTATAAAGTAATTTCAAAAGAAAACGTTATATAACCTGTTTTGGACTAATTAGTAATTGTGGTTTGGTACAGCATTTGTTGAAGTTTAGCTGCTTTGTCACTATCGTCATTCTTCAAACGGTCGTAATCTTCTTGGAGTTGTTGTTGAGCGCAAGCAAGCTTCTGATTGGCACTGAAACAATGAATAGCACAGCGGTTAAGTACAAATTATAAAATTACAATCAACTTCTTTAGCTTAAAGTTAGGAAATACAATGAATACTTAAATAAAATTTGAACTTACTCTCGCAATTGGTCAATTTGTGCTTCTTTAGCAGCAATTTCATCTCGGAGAGCTGTTAGTTGTTTTTGATGCTGTTCCAAATTTTGTTCCAATTGCTTCTCCAGAGCTTCCTGAACTGAGGCATCAGTCGCCTGCGTCGGGCCAAGTGACTGAACTTGTTCCTGAGCCCGAAGCCGAGAACATTCGTGGTTCAAGGCATCAACCTGCTCCTCCAAACTTCTCCTTCGCGCTTCAACTTCTTTCGCCGTTTCTTGAAGAGCTTGCATCCGAGCCTCGGTTTGTGATACTTTGAGACGACATTCCCCTAGCGACTTCTCGTAGTCGTCTACTTTCTTCAGATAATCTCCCTGAGCTGTCTCCAGTGTTTGGCATCGGTATACAAGGTTTTTAACTTCAGCCTTTGTTTTTGCCACAAGAAGACGCCCCGCCGTAAACTCTTCCTCAATTCCATCCCCAAGTTTCATATTCTCAATTAACGGAGATCCAATCGCCTGTCCAATTTCATTTAGATCTAACAACAGGCTCGCTAATATTTCGTTTCGTTTCTTTTTCTGATGGGAAGTCAAATCCTTCAAAGTTTGAAGCTCCAGCAAAGATGAGTTTAAGCTTGTCTAAAATTAAACAAATATATTTCTTCATTGGAAAACAATAAACCACTACTATACGTGCGTGCGTGCGCTGAATAAAAGAAAAAGCTTACTTGTTTTTGGCCGAGCTCTTCACTAATACTGTCGAATTCTCTAGCTTTCGCATCAGCTTCGGAAGCCTTTTGATCATAGTTCAGTGCCAATTCTTCTAAGGCCTGAAGAACTTCTTTCACTTCGTCCTTAGCGGCTTCATTCTCCGCCTGAATTCGATTCATCTCTTGCTGAAGTTTCTCATAATCCTTTCTTGACGTGGAAATAAGTTCCTCTTGTTCTAGAAGTTGCTCCTTCAACTTTTCACCGTATTGGCATTGTTGATTAATTTCCTCATCCTTCTCGTCTAATTGCTGATAGAGCCTCTCCCTTTCTTGCTCAAACTTTGTTCTTTCCTCAAAGTTAACAGAAGTTGTTAAAACTTGTTTGGATGGTAGAAGTTGCTGTACTTGAGCTGTTTATAACAAATCCAAGCATCAGTCGAATTTTCAGCAAAAGCTGTTAGATTGCCTAATTTTAGAAAGTTGCAAAATATAATTTTGACATTTACTCGGTTCAACAGGAGTTGGTGCAACTGAATCATCGCGCAGCGCCACCTGTTCATCCTTTGAAACTGTCTCGCCCTTCCTCCATCGTTCCAATTCCTCTTCTGCGCGTTCCAATTTTCCCCGAAGACGTGAAACCTTCTCCTTTTCCCGCTCATATCTTCGCTTCCATTCTTCAGCAGTTAATTCCTCATTGACACTTACAACATTCTTGATAGTCTTTGCCCTAAAAGATTATTTTTCATGTACAACGTACGTTTCACCCCATGCTAAAACTATTGCGAAATCTTGGGTTTAATGAGTTTTGAATTACCTTCGGCCAAAATCAAGAGTTGATTTGGTTTCAGACTCATTAAAGGATGCAGGTGAGCAGCAAATGATGATAGTGGTTCTTGCATTTCCACCAAGAGACTCTTGTAAGATCCTTGTCAATTTGGAGTCACGATACGGGATATGCGATTTCTAGATTAACATTTATTTAATTCAAAAAATGTATTTAACAAAACTATATCTTCTGCACATTTGGAATTCATATCAGCTGTAACACTTACAACGCCTTCGGCAAGGGCTGAAATTACATTTCCTAGAGCTGAAAGAGATTTGTTAATATTCTTCGCTTCATCCAGCACCTGACCCTCGGCTCCAGTTTTAGAAACTTTTTCACTGCCAGCCAAGTCAACTAGGTATAGTTTTCCGGACAGCTTCTTCTGGTTCTCTAAATTTTCTTGCTTTACATTAATTAAGAATACTGACATTAAGCTTTAGTTTACATTTAGAAACTTTTGTATACACTATAAAGTTGAGTCGAGTCGTTCGAAACGTTAGGAACTCAAAAGGCAGTTTGGCAAAGAGATGTTCCGTTTTCGATCTCGGCTCCAGTTTTAGAAACTTTTTCACTGCCAGCCAAGTCAACTAGGTATAGTTTTCCGGACAGCTTCTTCTGGTTCTCTAAATTTTCTTGCTTTACATTAATTAAGAATACTGAGTGGCTTCTACTGCTGTGTTCATTCATGTCTGTAAATAGGGCAAGGGCACATTTAGTTAATATCCAACCATGCCAACTGTCACTGAGAGTAAAACACAAAGCTTACTTGTGACGGCAATATGACGATTAGATTTTCCTTCTTCAATTACTTCGAAAACTTCTTCTGGTGATGACACGAAGCGCTCCGTTGCTCCCTTTACAAACGGAACTCGATTCTTGTCTTCATGTACGCTCAAGTTTACTTTTGTAATGTCCAATAAGTCTCGAATCTACAAAACGGAATCATGGAAACTTAATTGTTAACGCTAACGAAATCACTTCCAGCATATACCTTGTCCAAATAAATTTCGAAGTATGAGCATTTCAAATGGAACTCCAAATTTTCGTCCATGGAATAAATGTGGTTGAAAATGTCGTTGACGATGCGAGGAATGATGCCCTCCTTACCTGGATCTCCCATCACGCCCTCCATAGTATGCGTTTTCCCAGACGATGTTTGACCATAAGCAAAAATTGTTCCGTTATACCCGCAGAGCACATCTATAAACCAAGTTCAGCGTTCTGAACAATCTATAATACTAATAACGCCAAACAAATAAACACTTGCCTTTGATGATTGATTTTGCAGCATCTTCATACACTTTTTCCTGGGTAGCATTTGGTTTGAAGACCTTGTCAAAGATGTAAACTTTTCCCTGCCGGTAAAAATAAATTTAATTTGCTTTAAAGTTACGAAGTATAACAGAAATGCTGAATGTCCCCTTACGCCTAAAGACACACAGTTTTCATCTTTAAAGTTGGCTATGAATTTGGATCCTGCTTTTTCCTCTGCCGAATTTAAAGGCCGGAAACGACAGACAACTTTGATGGAGTCCTCCGCAGGAGGCTCATTAGGAATTAATTCCGCCACAGACGAATTGAGAGATATCGTTGAAGACGAGATTCCACTTGACATGATTGTGGCAGATCACGGAGAAGTGAGATGACTGCTTGCGGATCTAAGAAAGGAAACCAGCTAAAGGCTTATAGGTCCAGGCTGAACGACTGAACGGCTTCTTCAGAACTTCTCTGCAACAATCGTAGTTATCACAAGTCGAAAAATGCCGTTGCCCCACCCTTCCGGATACTTGCCCCACCCCTTTCGTAACCGAAATCTAAAAATCGACAATTGGATCCGAATAAGGTCTCGGGAATTGTGAGCGCCTAGCATTAGAATCAATACTAATTTGTTTGCCTCACCTGTAACCTTTAAGTGTGCGTTCCAAATGGTGTGTTATTAAGAGAGAAAGTTAAAGATAACTGGTAATTAAAATTGCAATTAAGTGCCCACTCAAGCTCCAGCTGTAGCTTTAACTTTCTGACTGAGAAATGACAAGTGAATTTCTCCTCTGACTGACAGACAAAACAGGGCAGAGGATGGCTATGATTAATTTCTGATTTCGTATTACGCGCACTTCTCTTCTAAAACGATGAATAAAATTGTATTTATTTAATTAATAGAATAGTTAATTTTGTCAATAATCATTAATTAAAAGAAAAACGCTGCATTATTTTTGATTTTGAGCTTAATTAATAATTTGTTTATGCGAAGTGAAAGCTATCCATAACACATAACATTGCCTGTAAATCACGTTCGGTATAATAAATTAAACCGATATATATACATTAACCGATATAGTAAATTATATTTATTGCCGAATTGTTATTTAATGAGTTAGTTTATTAAAGTAAATTGTATAGTAATCTCATGTGGGGAATTGGCCAACTTAATTGGGATGATGATTAGAATAATCTTATTTTTAACTTATAAAATTATATCGGGACAGCTATTATAGTTAATTATGAATATGATGTATTTTGGCATCAGCTAAACATGTTAGCAAAGTTTTCATGCTTTGTGAAAGATGGCTGCGTTAATCGTTCATTATTGATTCACTTCTTCCAGCCCTGTATCTGTTGTTGATATCTACGCCCAACCCCTTGTCTATGTCCACCACGCCCAGTTAACCGAACATCCGGGACAAGCGGTGGATCCTCTTTAATCGGTTTTGGTACTTCCTTGCACTGCGCCGAACAGAAGATTTCTTCGCATTTCTTGCAGTACACTCCGACGAGTGCGCTGCAGCGACAGTGTGCTTGCGTTAGGTCATGTGGACATTCCCAGAAGAGACTTTGACCATTCAATTTCATTCGAAATTGGTTGGCGGCAGGCGTGATAGGTTGAATTTCATTGACAGAACATTCTGAATCTTCGGTTAATCGACTATCCCAAGTTTCGCTAGTATCTTCAAGGTCAAACCCTTCGCTATTTCTAAAAGAAAATTGATTATTACGTATAAACTAGTCTAGTACACGGTTTAATTCTTGCAGAGCAATTAATGAAGTAAAATAATAATTACTGCAATTAAACACTAGTTGTGAAATGAAGTTTACTCGGAATTACTCGGCGTCTGGGGCTGAGCGACAAGCGAAGGGGCGGAGTCTCGTGGGTTGGCGCACCAATCCTCATCGTCCTTTATCACAGTTCTCACATCCATCACGAAATGGAATAATTATAGTTAAAATCTCTTCCAAATCCAAACAAAGCTAATAACTAATTTAAATCCTTTTTTTTTAATTTCTCAATTCAAATTCCCTCCCACTCAAAAAATTCAAATCCTGATATACATAAGAAGGGGCTTGAATTGGAATTTATTATCGGACCGAATGTAGTATTAAAAAAAACATTTAATCCTTCATGAATTCGCTGTTTCATGTTTGAAAATCTTTTGAGCATCAGCAAGTTCTCGAAGCGAAATGGAGAAACGCCTGATGCCTTGAGCTACTGAAATATTAATTTACAATGGGTCGAGGACTCCCAACACAAGCCGTGAGTCTAGAACCTTATATTCACAGTCTACACTACAACTACATATATTTTTTTATTAAATAAGTAAAGACCTTCATTTACAAAGTTAAATGATATAGTTTTTAATTTATTTAAGTAATGTAAATATGTTATGTAAGGTTGAGTTCTTAAGCTTCAGTGAGAACACCCGTGATATGGAATCAGACAAATCTGGAAGGACTCTTTATGCCTAATTCCTGGAACAATTCATCTATGGCGTCCATGACTTGGACGTAGACCACCATCGTCTTCTTCTTCCCGTCCAATGCTAAGATCATCCCATCATACAACTCCAGAAGAAGCGATGTGCGCTGATCAAACTTCGCATTATTCCAGGCCATCGACTCAGTCAAGAAATTAGGATATCCTCCTCCAGGAAGATTCGGTTGCAATTGCTTCAAGGCTAGCGGAGCTGGAAGGTCGATGCAGATTACCAGGGAAATTGGAGCAATCTGAAACAGAATCTGAAAGTACTTTAGAGATACGAAAATATTGAAAGGGTCAATTACGTATTCCTCAAAGTCCTTTGCCTGTTGCCGGTTGCGCGGATAGCCATCCAGAAGAAATCCACTGCTTTCGTAGAGGTGCTTACACATAAATTGCTTCAGCATCTCCAGGATGACAATGCGGGGGATGAGGGAGTCGTGACCGAGGACAGTGTCCTCCAGGACGTGTCCAACAGTGGTTCCTTCCTTTATGTGATCTTTGATTAGTTTCAGGACGTTTATATGGCGTAGTTTGTACCGAATGTTCATGCATCGAATCATGACATCTTTCCCTGTTCTTGCCTTTCCTAAAAATAGTATAATTGGACTGCGCATCGACTTTAGTGCTTTGAAACCCTGCAAAAAATGTAATTAAAAGTACTCATATTACTAGCATTTTCCAATATTGTGTAATATTCATTAATTTGTGATCGCATCTTCGCTTTACCCTTTCACCAATTGGTGGAGTTTTCGGGGTGCATAAGATGTGGCCCATGCTGTTACCAAGAACAAACAATTACTAATATAAATTGTTCATTTAAAAAATGCACTTTTATGACCGATAAAGTGAATTATTTCGGTTAAAAAATTGTTTAAAAAGCTTTTTGGCTTTACAAGGATCGTCATGTCGATGTCACTCAGTCTCTTTGCGAAAGTCTCACGGTAATTATTATCTTCGAAATTTTTATTGAAGCTAATTGATTTTAATTAGCTTTTATTATTACCTTGTCGCTTTCTCCAGGGAAAGCGTTCATCCCAAATATGATACGAGTCACATCATCACTTGTTCGAATTAGCTTGTTCTTCTGCTTGAAAATAATTCTTTAAATAATATGAAATAGTTACTAATAAGAAATGAAAAATTGCTAAAACGTTCTTTTCGATCTAAACGGGTTGCATATTTCTCATTATGTGTTTCATTTGATTTATTACTCCTACAAGTACGGGAACATCTATTAATATTGCATCTTATTACGATTTTTGTATTTAATTCACTTTAGCTATTAATTGGCTGTATGAAAGGAAGTGGTGGTGTTAATAATTAATTAACTACAAAACTTCTTTTAATACTGTAAATATTATTTTTCCATTACCAGTTGTATTATAGGTGGATGGACACAGTCTAGATGGTACACAGCCTTCGTATTCAGGTTTCACTATTAATATTGCATCTTATTACGATTTTTGTATTTAATTCACTTTAGCTATTAATTGGCTGTATGAAAGGAAGTGGTGGTGTAAGGTGTCTTTTGGCATATCGTGGTTGACAGGTACAGCCGCTTTCTACCAAAATGTAGTCCTGTCCTAGAATAAAAGCTCAATTATTAATCGCTGAAGTGTCAAGGGTCTTAATAATGTAGGGTAACTGCTAACCTGTGATGGACACAGGTCCCAGTGGTAGAACCAGAAACAGGTAAGGTATAAACGTCTGCACACATTCCCCGTGTATCACATCGCATTCACTGGATTTGCAGACCTGGAACACGACTTGTTGCAGCAAATCCGGAAATTTCTGTAACCAAATTAATTCAAATAACTACTAATTCCAGGTTCCATCGTTCATATTTAAAAAAAATAAGGCTAACTTGGACGATGGTCACGGGCTTGCCTGACGTTAAGGAAATACCATAAAGAGGTGCTGAAAATTGATACAAAGTAATAATTAATTAACTACAAAACTTCTTTTAATACTGTAAATATTATTTTTCCATTACCAGTTGTATTATAGGTGGATGGACACAGTCTAGATGGTACACAGCCTTCGTATTCAGGTTTCAAGTTATTAGGTTGCTGGTCCGTGGCCATGGTCCCGTTCCCTTCTTTTGAACGACCTTTCCTGCGTCCTTGTCCCCTTGAACTTTGATTGTCCCTTTGAAATCCATCGTTTTCATTAAATGAACCCAAATGATGCTCATATCCATTTTGAACTCGAAAGGATCTTAAAAGAATTTGACGCGTCTCCTCCGGTGTCAAGAGTTCCGTCACTTCAGCATCTCCAAATGTCCGCGCATGACGCAGGTGCCCTCCTGCCATTTTGGCCGTGACATCCCTAAAAAACAATATATTTTTTTTTCAATTTTGCATAAATGTTTCCAAAATCAAAATGTGGGCGTTGCTAACCATGGGTATGGCTGTCCATCTGCGGGTGAGAGGGCCGAGGGATTCTCAATGGCGTCTCCCCAGAGGTACTTGAGAGTAGTGGCAACTAGGGACAAGTCCAATAGTAGAATAAGCGTTGACCATAGGCAGAATGCCCTAGATATTGCCATTCCAGGGAATGCGGATGTGACAATGTGGAAAGTGACACTGGAAGGCCTCCCCCGAGCTCAACGGTTCCAAAATGGGGAAATTGTGTGAGATGCTGATGGAAGGGTGTAAGTGGTTCGATTGAAGGGAGGAACGACTGTGAATTGAATCCTTTGGCTTAAATTCATGCCGCAGAGGTATTGCCAGAGGTGAAAGAAAGGGAAAATCATAACAAACAATAATAGGATTTACTACGAAAAATGTCTCAGTTCGTTGGGTCCAAAAAATCCTTTCCTTCTGAAAGTATCCGCAATTGTTGCCATAAAACCCAGGGTCAACGCTTCCTTTATTCTTCCTTCTCCGTAGGCTCATCAATTACGATGCGTACCTCCAATCATGTCCGTCAAATTTCTTTCATGCAATATCGCATTCGAATATGTCGAAATCAGTGGATCTGGGAATTGATTTTTTAGAAGACCAAAATTGTTAATTCCAAGCTTACAACATAATCTAAAAATTGTACAAAACTAAAGCCCCCAACAAAATATTGATACTTTTATAAAGGAGGATTATATAATTATTTGCTTGAATGATATATGTGTTATCTTCAAAAACGCTATCAATGGGATCAATGATCAATTTCCTTAAACATTAAAAAAAATTGTTCTAAACGAGTAAGAAATTAAAATAGAAAAGAAAAAAAAAACGCTTGTAACAATTTGTGTTAGAAAATTATTTGTTCTCAATGAAGCAAATAGTATATAGAATACTGAATATGAAGGTTCAAGTAACACAAATAAAAATAAGTTTAATTTCAGACTTTATTTGTAAAATTAATTTAAGTTGAATGATGTTCTTGTTTTTAGTTTATAATTAATTTTGCATTTTGAAATAGGGAAATGTGAGACATTTTACTGGAGGATTTACGCTCCAAATTTAACTTGCTCAAATTCCGTTCGTTCACCTGTTTTGTAATTTGTTTGGGTTTTTTGTTTTGAATTTGTTTTCGTTTTTAAACAATTTGTTTAATTGAGATACCGATAATTCGTGACCTTCGTTCGTCGGCTTAGTCATGAGCAGTCCAAGTCATTGGTAAGATAATAGATAATCTCATCTAGTGATATGCCATTTGACCGTAAAAGTCACTTTCGTCAACTCAACAATTGAAAACAAATGGTTGGAAGAATCTTAGTATATCGTTTTGGAGGTGGAAAGCTGGAAGTTCATTTCAGGGTCACTCAGTACCATAGCTTGACGTATCTATCAAGCATAAATCTCAAATAGTCTAATTGAACTACAGTAATGAATTCAAACCGTCTAAAGCGGGTCCTGTAGTAATCGAATTGTGAAGGAGTAATCATGTGAAAACATGTTTCTTTTATAGGTCGTCGGGTGCCATTTTGGAGCTTACATCACCAGAGAATGTACCAGAAACCGGAATGCAAATTGAGATTGAGTGCGAATCTCAAATAATAGAGCAAGACCAGTCGCCTGATGACGCTGAAATGCTCTACTGCCATTGTCGTAAACCTTGGACCAAGGAATTCATGATTATGTGCGAGAACTGTCATGATTGGTTCCATGGCACGTACGTTAAACATACATAATGGTGTATTTCATCTACTAAAACTTGGTTTTACATATTCTGTGAATTTACTGTATTGTAGTTGCGTTAGTATCAACGAAAACGATGCCTTAGACATTGACAAATACCATTGCTCCACTTGTGAATCGGTTGTGGGAAAGACAATATGTAAGTAGCACTGTTTCGATGTCGGTGTTACATCGATTGTATTAATTAATACATTACATGAGTGGTATGTTGACTGACTTGTCCAAATTTGAATTTGATTCATTGTTATAGACAAGAATGCAGAAGTCAGATCAATTGCTGCCGGCACAGAACCGTTTATTTCTCGGTTAAAGGAACGGGTATTTGTAAAGTAAGTGTGCCGCTTCCCCCTTTTTTGTTGATGTTGATACCCGATCAACCTGACCTGAGCATTCAGAGATATGCAAAATACAGAATTTACGCTCGTTTTCAGTGCCGATGATATTATTTGTCGGGAACGAGGGCAGAACTTGAATTTTCCGAACCTGTTCATCAAAGGCTTTAACCGTCCAATCCTTGTTGATGAAGTCGATGGCCTGGGAATCCGGTTACCGCCTCGAACCATGACAGTTCAGGACGTAGAGCGATTTGTTGGACCTGCTATGAAGGTTGAAGTAATTCAAGTGGAACAACAGCGTACAATTCCAATGACACTACGTCAGTTTATTGAGTATTTTACTTCATCCAGTCGACTTAATCGTTTGAATTTGATCAGTTTGGAAGTCTCCGACACAGCGTAAGTACTGAAATGATATTAGGTCTGACAGAAAATAAAATTTCAGAAGGTTTAACCTCATTTTATGTTATGCAGCCTGGGTCAACTAATTGAACCGCCTTATATCGCACGGAGGTTGGACTGGGTACTAAATTCATGGCCGGAAGATTTGAATTTAGAACTTTACCAACGACCTAAAGTATCCAAGTACTGTTTGATTGGATCAAAGGACTCGTATACCGACTTTCATATAGACTTTGGTGGAACATCGGTCTGGTATCATGTACTCTGGGTAAGCCAGAAGAGTCGATGAGTGGTAGACTAGATATTAATAAGCAATAATTAATTAGCATAGATACAATCAATCTTTCTTAATGAATTTTTTTTCTATTTAACTACTCAACCTTCAATGCAACCAAATACGGACTATTCTGCGATTTATACTGTCACTCTTGATTTGTGCCGAATTGTCAAAAATTATTTGTTTTCTTGTTTTAGGGTGAGAAAGTATTTTATCTAATTGAGCCCACTGACATGAATATAGCATTATTCGAAAAGTGGAGTTCGTCATCTACAAGAGATAAGTATGAGGCTTTCTTCGGTGACACAGTAAGGCTTTTGGTTGATTTTTTTTTATAAATATGATAAAAATTAGCCCACGCATTTTATTTTAAATTTAAGGTCGATTACTGTTACAAATTGATACTTAAGAAAGGACAAACGTTATTTATCCCTACGGGTTGGATTCACGCAGTTTTGACAACTATGGATTCATTAGTTTTTGGTGGAAACTTTTTACATATGCTCAACATGGACTTGCAACTAAAGTAAACTAAGACAATGGAAATCAAATATTTGCCAAAAGGTTTTGTGTTGAGCGGTGTGATAGATCGCTTCTTGTAACAGAGTCTACAATATGGAGAAGAAACTTAACACACAGCCTCGATACATGTTCCCATCCTTTGAAGTGGTCCACTGGCTGGCCTCGAAAAGAATTATTCAAGATTTAGCTTCCTGCAACGAGCAAGGTGTATTTCCTGGATTACTGCGGATAGGAACAAGGACATTAATTAAAAACCTGGAAAATTGGTATCAATCTGTAAAGAAGAATGGCAGTGAGCTTCTCCCGCCGTGCGTTGATCCTCTAGCTGTCATCAAAAAACTCTCCAGAGAATTACGGATTGCAGACAAGAGGCATGCGACAACGGTGGCCAAGACGAGCTTGAATAATCGTGGAATTACTGCTGCAACAATGACTGCTGAATTGCTAAATCAAGAACCCAGTATGACATCGTTCTCTGGGTTTCTGTTGGATGATTATGGAAAGCCAAGACATGGTCTAGTATCATCTTCGAGTCAGGATGAGGTGTCATCCGTTTCTTCACCGACAGATTCTGCTCAGCCGCCCATAAAACTCAAACTTAAAAAGCACAAGAAGCATCGACAACGTCGTCAAAGTTGGAGCACAGAGAATTCAAAATCAAGTGTCAATGAATCCGCTGTGCTTAAGTAAGTATTTTTTTCCTAAATATGCTGGTATAATACTAATGAATTGTTAATTTTGCTTATAGCGATAACCCAACTCGAGTTCTAATTTCTTCAAATGATGCTAGTCAAAGTCAAGGTTCTTCTCCAAAGGATGGTGGTCTGAAAATCAGGCTTTCGCGTATGTTATTCATAGGTTTACATGAACTATTAATATTAAATAAATCGATAACATCTGTTTACATCTAAAGTAAAGTTTTGCGGTAAACCGCTTCGATGTTTGAACATAAATCTGTCATTATCATTATTAGATTTAAATTTTACATTTAATAATACTTTCAGTGAGCGAAGCTCGAATGGAGCTTGTTGGAGCAACACCCCCTCCACTGCAGTATTCTCTAGTACCAGTTCAGGAAGACTCAGATAGTGACAATTACCACATTGATACGGATACAGAGAGCAGTGTTTTTGCTGCCGGTGATGACAAAAAGAAGTCTAAATCACATCGTAGCCATCATCATCGAAAGAAACATCGTAACCACCATCACAGAAAACATCGACCGGAAGGGCGCGAACTATTAGATAGCGGGGATGAAAAGGAAAGAATTCGGAGGTAAGTTTTTACAGCATCCACTTTTACTAAGAGTATATTTTACTTAATTAATCTAAACAATTGATAAGGAAGAAATAGGATTTAAAAGATAATTTATATTATTTGATTAATATTTATCATAATATAATTTAATTTGTATCGGAATTTGTGTCAGCATTAGGTCGGATAGTCTTGATGTCGTTGAGTTTTCTGGATCCGACGATGACAGGTTAATACTCGGAAGACCTGAGAAGAGAAATAATAAAAACCATAAGCGGCGACATTCCGAAAGGTGTGGTGACGAAATGAAGAAAGTTCATCAAGATGATCAGTACAGTAAGTACTTAATTTAGTGCTATCTTCCACGTATAGAGTATTGTAATAGCTATACGATTTAGGAACCTCAAGATATATTCTAGATATAAACATCTTTTTTCAGTTTATCCTTCTCTGATGGTGTCTGATGATGACGAAGGCGGAGGCACGAAACGACGCCGTATTACAAGAGAAGCAGATGAAGCCTGGTCTCCAAGCGGAAGAATTGGCAAGTTTATTCCTAAGACGGGACAGCGTCCAAGTCGCCCAGGAGCCAAGCGAGAGGCAGTCGAGAAAGGGCTGTCCGAAGCTGCCACTACATTAGCTTCAAATGTAATTATATGACTAATCATTTATTTTTATTAACGAGCCGCATTTATTTGTGTGGATTTAAAGGATTTTGGTTCTTTATAAAAGGATGCCTTGAACGTCAAACGAAAGTACAAAAAGAGATCTCCAATGTTTGAACAAAGTAATGGGACAACACCAATCGGAATCGCAGGGCCAAGCAAGGGAGCGGGCAACGCTACTGAAACAGGAAGAAAGAAGAAACTGCCCAAAGGCATGGCCACGGCCAAGCAACGTCTTTCAAAAATTCTTAAAATTAACCGACTTACCAAATTTTAGAGGTCACCACCACATTTAGTCCAGCAAAACTATGGCGCGGGTACACGATACAAATAATTATTGGGTCAATTTTCATCGGTAGAAATTTGGCCAACATTACAAAAGCAAGTTCTTACCCTTGCCATGCATCTTAAATTTAATGAACTTGTTAGTTCAACTTATTTATTTTATTTTAAAGCAATCAATATAAGAATGTATTTCGAACGTTGTTGAGTCATTTACTTTGTTGAACATGATTAAACTAATGGTTTCTTATTTCTCAAATAGCTTTAGGCAAAGATCTCTTCCCAAGGGGCTCGGGTAATGTCGGCTTGAAAGTTCTTATTTTAATCTCCTAAGATTTTAATTTTGAAGGCCGGGGATTTCGCGGAAAGGATTCATAGGAAGATGCTAACGTTGTGGCGTCTGGCGCGCAGAAAGTGGGACATGGCAGAAATAATTTCCACATTTCTTGTTTTACTCTTAAGAAAGTTGAGGCAGAGGAAGGCACACGATGTACGGGATTTGATGGAAAACTCTCTGGTTCCATCATCATCATCATTAAACTTTCCTTTTCAGCCTCAAACCTCAAGGAACCGGAAAGTCCTTCAATGGAAGTCTAAGGGAATCCTCCGCTTCCTGCCAAGGAACTTTTTGAACTTCACATTTTCAAAGTCTCCTGACTCCAAAGGTTTCTGTGTTATAGTTAGGGCCCTACGTTGGGAATTGTCATTTGCCCTGGATTTTTGAGTGAGGGCTCTAACGATATTGGTTGAGAAAGCGTGCTTCTTGATCTTTGCCTTGGGTGCTATCGCTGGGCGGGGACCGTGGAGGTGGACGGTGCGGCTGGGTATTAACGAGCCGCATTTATTTGTGTGGATTTAAAGGATTTTGGTTCTTTATAAAAGGATGCCTTGAACGTCAAACGAAAGTACAAAAAGAGATCTCCAATGTTTGAACAAAGTAATGGGTGAGGGCTCTAACGATATTGGTTGAGAAAGCGTGCTTCTTGATCTTTGCCTTGGGTGCTATCGCTGGGCGGGGACCGTGGAGGTGGACGGTGCGGCTGGGTGTTCTTTACGATGTGACTCCGAAGCCTCCTGTGATTGCTGGAGGCTGGAGTGGTGATTTAATGAGGGCAGTTAGGCTTGGAAGCGATCTTGTTGGAAGGTGTGACACGCCCCATCAAATTGGATCAAATTACTTTTCCAAGAATCAACTTAACGCGTTTTGGGCCTGATCTCCATCCTAAAGGGCCTCTCAATTGATTTTTTGTACATGCCTCACAGCCTATATTTCCCAAAATTCAATACTAATCACCTCCATCAGTCAGTTTCATTCCTTGTTTTGGTCATAATGATTATTCCTTCGTGATGGCAAGACAAGGTAAAAGAAATTAGTGCCTCGAAACACAAATTGAAAAATGAAAAAAAAGGCGGTCTTCACCCCACAAGAGGGTTTACCAAAAAAAAGTAATTGGAAATTGATTGTGCGATTATATGAATGTCACGTATTTTTTTTAAGAAGAAACATGAGTCAAAATATGATTCATTAAAAACGTTCTTTTCTTTGAATCGCAGGGACCAAGTAAGGCTGGATTTCTGGGAACTTACCATTTATCTTTTTATTCATGCGATTAAAAAATCAGCAAAAATTACTAATCCAGTTGACAATAAATTTTACTAACATAAGAAGCAAAATCTTAATTTTAATTTATGAGAATTCATTACAAATAAATAATAAGTTATATTCATTTCGTGGAATTTATGAAATTATTGTAACACTTGCATTACTTGCAAATCCATTGCGTCGCGACGCAGTATATTGAACAAACTTTCGACTACGTATATTATACGTAGTCGAAAGCTATTCATGGGGGTTTGTGAGTGATTGTTTTAACTTGTTTGAATAAATATATTTAAATTAAAAATGTTTCGTACCTACAAGCTTAAATAGTTGATGAGCGGAATCTATTGCATCACGCTCGGCATTTGCTTTCGCGAGTACTGTCAAAGGGCCCTTGGACACGTTTCAAAATGGCTTCCACCCATTGTGGTATTACCAACATTGTGGTATTAATGACCATTTAGAACGAGCAGTGACTTCAGGCGTAGTTTGACCTTTTGACCTCTTCCTGGTGGTTAGGCATGTTTCAGAATTAGACAGCAAATGGGAGGCGCTTCGTCATTAATAACACTACACTACTCGTCAAGCAAGAGGCAGACCCTTTGGAAAACTTCAATACTTTTTTTAAAATTCAAAATTTCCAAGTTATTTAAAAAATTGAATAGGTTCATTCCTCTGGTTGATTTCATGAAGGAAATAATTTTAGAGCCAACCAACCCAGTTTTGCACGCTTTTTCTAGAATCTCTCTGGTAAACAGTTGAGGTTGTTTAGTTCATTGACCTAAAAAAAAAATTCTAGAGCCCTTATTTCTGATTTAATAGAAATCTTCTTCAAAATCTTTGAGCTGATTTTACCTAACGAGTACGGAACTAACGTAATTTGATTAGATTTTACCACAATCTCAAAATCAACTTCTATAAATCTTGACTTGATGAGCTCGGAGACCATGGTTCCAATTCCCGATTGAATTTTAAATTTCGTAAAAGTTTGTAAATGAGGGCCAATCAGTCATGGAAGACTTATATCAACCTCTTTTGGCTTGATATCTAAATTCAAGTAGGTAGTTTCTGAAACCTTGCGTATCAAGAAATTTGTAAAAATTCAAATTTCAAATACATTTTCAATTTGAAACCTTTCGAATTTTTAACAACTTTTTTCGTCTTTAGTCTTACTACTTACGAGTTTTCCTGAGCAATTTGCACGTGAACGTGTATTTTTTCTTCTTCAAGTACCTTGTCCGTTCAGAAGAGTTAGGATTAGAAGCAGGGTTAGATTGTATGGACTCGAATTCGAAATTTCACGGGGATTGCGTGAATTAAGGCCATTACCGTAATAACGCTGTATTTTTCAAGTACCCTGAATCCTCGGAAGGTGATTACAAGGAAGGAAGGGGGTCGTCGTTTTTTCTTATTAAATTCACTAAATCCTATCCTCCAAGCAGCAGGTGAGCATTTCCCGTCAAAATGAAAAAAAAAATTCAATCAGTCCGTAACGTTTTTTTTCTGTCGTCACATAAATTAGAAATTGGAGAAGAAAGTTGCAAACGATTATTTTCGGGCTCTAGGTGCTGTATTGTGAGGGATGGTGACCGATAATCATAAAGTTTTCATCTTTATCTTGAAATTTGAGTTAAATTGTTGGACTTTAAGTTGTTTTGTTTCAAAAATAATTTTGTTTGCGTAAAAATTTTAGGCGGAAATGAATATTTCGAGGCATTCTGGTAGTTGGACGCTGAATTTTTAGAATGAAATTTTTTCTCCCATCTTTACACGTTCTTCAAGCTCGTCCATTTCGTCACACTCAATTTTTCGGATGACAAATTGGGTCCTTGACTTTGAAGATTTCTTCCCTAATGATTTCCTTTTACTTTTTTTTTTACTTTTTGTTCCTGTTTTCTAAATTCCCCTCCCTCTGCCAGTCATGCTTGCAATAAAAGGACTCTAATCAAATGCGGTTACTTAGCAAGAACTAACAGCCCTTGACTCTCAAACAGGTTTACAGGATCCTTGAAAAATCAACTCTAAACTTTATTTGATATTTTTTCAATCACAATTTTAAATTACAAAATACGAGGCGAAACCTCAAAGTTTAACTGTTGCAACTCTTCCCTCTTGCTCTTCTAATTTTTGTTATTCTTCCATCTCTCTTCCAAATGAATTGTAAATTGTGCAAATGGGCTGAAGAGGGTGAAAGTTTAGATAGATGGCGGGGTTTATGGAGGCTGATGCTAATTAGAGCCCTTCAAGGGTCCATCATGCGGAACCATTACAATTAGGATTTGGAAGAAAGTTACTTCCCCTTTCCGAATTGTTGAGGCAGAAAATTCTCACTTCAAGCATCTCATCATCATTTCTCTTTTAAGTCAGGCCGCCGTTTTGTGATCCGACAAAAATGTACACTCTCATTCAGTAATATTTACAGGCTTGATGATATTAAGCATACTACTAATGGTCTATTTTTGTAAAATTTTCATTTGGATTTTTTTTCAATAAACCATAGATTCGAGTAAAACTGAAATCAAAGACATGGTCAGGGTATTTAATTTATATTCGAGCTAGGTTTCTCGTAAAACAAATGCGGCACTAATAACTTCTTGTCAGTGAAATATTTAGTTACGCGACTTATTAACAACATTTTAATTTTTCAAAGTATTTTCTGCCGTTGCGTAGTTGATCTTGAAGTGTATTATCTTTCAGTTTTAAAATTATAAGAAGCACATCGGCAGGAAAAATGAGTGGTTGGGAGATATGAGCATCCCATCATCTGTAATTCCTTTAGAAAAGCAGTCGAATTCAGAAAATGGAAGGAAGTGATTCTAGAATTTAAATAAGAAGTCATTGAGATGGAAATGATGATCACCGGAATCCCGCTGTGAAGTTGTGAGACCTTTCTTCTTGAATTATTTGAACAGGCGAAGAAAGCACCTCTTAATTCATCTCCGCCTTTCCTTATTTTTCTAGCCAAGGCCTAGAAATATTAATCCGGGTGTTAGAATTTTAGAATTAATTGAAATACCTGCTGCAGTGCAGCAGCGATATCTTCACGCCAGTCATTCATTACTCCTTTCTTCCAGTCACGGCCATTTATCATTCAAATTTCCCGCCATGAAAGGTTAGATTTAAACAAAGATTGGAGCTCCTTCGGCTGGAAGTGACGTTTGGGGTGATAAAATCCGAATACTGTTATTTATTTTCACACTTCCATTCCCTATCTCATATTTCCCCGTCTTTGTCAATTTTGAAGGGAAAAAATGCCGATGGAGGCTGGAGATAGACCCTTGAAGCGATGAGAGAAAGTTCCAGGCACACTACCTTTACTTATGCATACAAACCACAATCATTTACTTTTCTTTATACAGGAAAATTCTAAGCAGGCGGAGCGGAAAAGGTGAGTGATCTTAATGGAATCAAAGCAAGGCCCAATTTATTCTTGTAATTCTGGGAGCTCATTTATTTGAAGTAGAGTGAAAATTACCTTTCACCTCCTATCTTTTTGCGTATGCCTCAAAACGCTGAAAATAAGCACGCTCTGTACTCCTTATCACTTTCCATGCTGCTCAAAAGCGTTTCAATGGAGGCTTTTACCGCAGCCACATTTTAGTCGCGTTTCCTGCTTTTAGAAAGCGACATTTTCCAGTATAAATATAAATAAAGGGTAGAGACGGAGAGGAGAAAGTCAAGAATTTGGGGCGAATTTCCCCGGGAAGCGTTGTTGGGGGAAATGCTATTATTGCTGAACTGATGACCTCTTTTCGACCTTTCTCCAGATCCATTTTATGAAAGGTAAATGGGAAATGGATGGCAGTGTGGTGGCCATTAGCGAAAGTAAAGGGTCCCAAGGGATCAATTTCCCTTCAGATTAGCTCGGACAGAAGCCGAGGGACTTGATCTCCAATTTCAAAAGGGTGCCATTTCCCCTCATCAGCAAGTTTTAGTTCAACTTTTATCTTAGCATCTTCAAATGCACTTCGTCCGCAAGGAAAGTAAAGAGCCCTTATCACATTCCACTTTAATTGCAAACATTAAGCATCCATGAGCTTAACAAAATGCTTCGCCTCAAGGCTAACTTCGAGTAACAAATCAAAGTTGACAGCATGGAAGAAGAAAGTACCCTATTTCTGAACTAGCATCAATACTGAAAGAAAAACGGAAAATTTAATTTAAATTGGGTAGTAGCAGAGTTGAATTTATTTTGTAAAATATAATATACAAGTATTTCAGAGTTAATTCTAAGAGGTTTCTGACGAACTACAATTCCACTACCGAAAGCATACACCGCTGCTACACACGCTGAATGTGATGGTTAAGTAGAAATGAATAAAAAGTTAGGCATTATCTGTTCTAGGAGTTCCCCTAGGTATGGACGGACTTGCCAATTACCTAATAAAGTTTCGTTTTACTGGATTTTGAAATAAATGCGGAAGTCAGTTGCGCGGGGATGTGAAAGGCAAACACTTAAATTTTCATTGATTCCTCCAGACGAGCCATTAGAGCCACTAAAAGTTTACGTTTTAAAACGTTTGAACCCTCCTCGGAGCAGAGACTGGAAGTTATTACAGGTCGTTTAAGATTCTAGACCAACCAATCCAATGCATGCTACTACTATTTTATGAGTCGTTAGCTAGCCTGTAGTTAGTCATTCTTTCCATAAGATAGGAAAGGGTAGCGATGAATCAGATTGTAATAAAAAGAAGAGGACAAGAAGATACTCTTTTCACGATCATTTTAACAACTTTCTCTTTTTCTATCATTCTGTGCTGCGTTACGTACGGAGTGACGAGTTAAGGCTTAATGTGAAAGTCCTATGAGACAATCGTAAATGCAAAAAAAATATTTGTTTTCTGTTTTGGAGCGGTACACACGCTTAGCTACAGCTTGGTCATCTGCTAAAAGTATCTGCTAAAAGTTTGAACTTCATCATTTCCCACCCTTCCATTTTTATTGTACTTGGAAACAAATTTTTTTGAGATTGTGAAATCGCTGGATTCAATGTTTTAAATTTAGCATGTAACCTCACGGTGAAAATGCATTTACAAAACAATACCGATTGCTAAGATGTCAGTATTTTCTTAATTAATTCAAATAACTTATTTCCAAAAAGTGCTTGAATTAGGCTACAGTACAGTACAGTGTGTATTTTTTTTAATTTTTTTTTAGGTCGATCTATTCTTGTATAGCATTTCTTTCTTCTTTTTCGTGTTTCGTTATTCATATTTCTGACGCCCCTGCAATTCATCCTTGGGCGAAATTGGCTCAGCTTTGGTTTGGATTTAGGCTGAAAATTGATGGCGGTGTTTGGACAGGAAAGGCTTCTCCGATTAATCTTCACCTTAGTAGAATGGGAACCCTTTACATCGGGACGGGACCCTTAAGGAAAGGGTAATGAATTGTAGGGAGAAAATTCAGCGAAAGCTTTCTCTTCTTTTCAACACTGCTTTTCGTTTACGTTTTGAAAAAGAGCGTGCTCGACCGCCAACGACAGTTGAGAAATGATTTCCATTGAGAAATGGCGTTTGTGCACATGCACGGTCCTCGCTATTCATCTAGCACTTTTCGTGTATGAACTGATGCAATTCAACAGTGGTTATCACATCAGGCTTTCCGGGATATAAATAAGCCAAGTACATCACCATTGCGCTAGGGAATTTTAACTGTATTGAAGGAAATTAAATAAGAAACCCACAAATTCATGTCAATCTTTAGAATCTGTGTCATTCAGTCTATTTTGGAATCCGTTTTAGACTTGCCTTAAATTATAATAAAAATATGTAAAAGATTTGTATTACTCCATACGTTTTTTTCCCATTGCAAATATTGCAAATTGCAATATTTGCGTTAGCCTTTTATTTTGTACATAACTAATTATACTTGTCATTGAGCTGGTTCGAAAGTCTGGAAGATAAAAGGCGAGTTTTGTATGATGATGCTTCTAGAATACTGGATAAATCCCGTGTGTTCTAGAGAAAGTGAGGGATGGCTTTCTCTTGTGTGCCTTGAAAGATGGACGAAACACTTTATCAGCAAGGCCCCGGTTCCATACATCAAAGTCCCGAGCTATGCATCCAACTTATCTTAAGTGCAGCGTGTTTTTTTTTAATTTTATTTAATTTTTTTAATACAATTTTTGTAAAGAAATGTGCAGACAAAACATGAAAGCAACAGAAAGTCTTTATTTTGATGACGAGTAATTGAAAATTGAGTTCTTAAGTTTATAATCAACAATCAATCAGTTTAGTTGATCAACATAGGGATATTCTAAGTCTATAAATTAATCATTGAATGTAATGGGGTTTTGGAGATTGAAATAAATGCAGAATTTTAATCCACGCTTTGGCTTCAAATTTATTATACTTTAACATTTTGTCTGAAGCATCTAGCAGACACTTCCGCAGTGGAAGAACTCCAGCCCTCAGAATCGCTGACTAATCTTTTCCTTCTGCATCAAGCCGCGTCTCCACATTTCTCCTTGTCAGAGCTTTCTCTTTGGAGAAAGTGCAGAAAGGATTTAAGTCTCCTTTCACTCACCATCAGCCTACGCAAGGCTCAGGTGGCGCAGTTCCCCGGATTCTATTTTCAAAAAGATACAAAACACACATTTTGAAAAAGGCTAATCCATTGGACAAGCAGTGGAAGGCTCCAAAATGAAAATATTTTAAAATTCTGGACACGAAATGGAAATAGCGATTCTAATTCTGTTTGGGTTGGGTTCTCTCGCTCCCAACGCGTCCTTTCCGGAGAGATTTCCGTAAGCGTCAGTTCCAATGATTTGCTTCATGGTGGAAGTTTGTTGATGGAGTTTTAAAAAGAATCTGCTTAGGAAGATGCAGTACTAGGAGATACGATACAGTCGGGTTGGTTTTTCCTCGTTGTCGAAAAATTCGGAAGCTAGAAATTAAAGGGTTTAAACACGTCCATCTTCCTTTTTAAATATAATTTCACGCACGAAAGGAAAACAAAGGATATTTTGCATACTCGAACACCCTTCAAATTTTATAGGTTCAAAGAGTCTCTTGCGTTATAGTTATAACATTTTCAAATAAATTCAACATCGTCTCGAAGTAGTCTAGGGTTAATAATGACATATTTTAAATTAAAGTTTGGGAGGTCTCATTGGATTGGCTAAACTAAAATAAAGAAATGCCATGAAATATTTTCAAGGTAATTATTATATTTATTTGGCTTGGGTTCATCTTTTCTACAAAAATTGGAATAAAAGCGTACTCAAAACTTTTATTCTTCCTGTACATGTCCGTTTTGCATAATAATTTTGGATCAATGGGACTTTGGTGGTGCTCAGGTGGGGTTTTGGTGCAGATAATTAGAATTTGAAATTGGTAAATTCGCAAGTTCGTATCAGACCGAACAATCTCATACTCTCCTGCTTTCTCCCAATTTTAATTAATTCCTTAACTTCCTCTTCAGAACCCTTGGCCAAGACTTCCCCTAACCGCCGGGCCCTTCGGAAGTGTTTGTGTAAACGAAGCTCAGCGCTAAAACAGAGTACAGTTCAGGACCTAACTAAACAACGACTCCAGACAACAAACAGTTGGAATTGAGTTAGGAAGTCCTTGGGGTCAAATCCACTTAAGAGAAGAATTCAAATCAACGAAAAACAAGACAGTTCGAGGCGTTGATCCCAACGAAATAGTTTTTATTAGCTCAATTTAGGTAAAACAGGAATCTTCTCATCCACTTTCTCTATTGAACGAAAACTAAAAAGAAGGAATTGACAAACTTTATAAAAATACATTTCCAAATAACACTCAATACCTGCTTACTTCCAGAATAACATGGGACCCACCCTTGACCTTGAATTTTTTGGTTATAGCGGCATGTGGCCCTTATCAAACGAATTTGGACGCAATTGTTTATGCTTCCGCCCCCTGCGAGATGCGGCAGCCTGACAGCAAGGGAACTTCAAAAAGATATGTCACATCGTGGCAGATGTACGCAAGCACTTCCGTTCCCAGGTGCCCAGTGCTCTTGTTTACCTTTCATTCACATTGATTTCAGTGTATTTTGATTCGAATTTGATCTTCTCACTCCAACAAAACTCTTCTTGTTAATTAAGGTAGTTGAAGTGCATTCGGAAAAGAAAATGTTGGGCATTTCGTGTAGCAATCAAGATTAAATCACTTTCAGAAATGAGTCAGAGTATCAACGCTTCAAAAGTGTGAAAATCCACATTTTCCTAAAATTTACTTTTGTTGACTTTCACCAAGGGTCATGAAGATTCTGATAAAAGTCGAAGAAAGGAATCAAGGGTCGAAATTTGAAGGACCCTTCATAAAAGTTTCAAAACTAAAAGGAAGGGGTGTCGAGTTCAGCTTTCTCCGATTTCTTCCAATTAGTGATCTGCTTTCACCAAAATCATTCTTCTCCGCTCCAAAATACTGGAGAATTAATTAAGTGAAAACTTTTTCCTGACACCTGAAACTGAGAAAATATAATTTAATTACTATCACACTTTTCTCCGTTAGTATTACTTTGCCACGTATTACTATTCTTTTGTTATTGAAGGCGGCGAACCACTTAAAGACTAATTCATTTCTATTTTTTTGGGATATTGCAAACATTTCTGATGTGCATTTCAATACTGCATTTCGGCGTTACATGGAGATGATTGTTATTTGCCTTTAGACGAACACGAAAGAGAAGGAGGGTTGACCTCTGTGTCAGGTATGAAGTTGATGCATGAATAGGATGGGATTTGAAAGTGATTTATCGCTCCATCACTCACTCCTCTTTTGAATCACTCGGTACATTTGGCTGGGAAGACTTTAATTGAATCTAGAAAACAGTGGGTCCTTCAACCTCGTCTGATATAATTACAATGGGCCAAGGAAGGAGGATGATTCAGTTGGTGGGTGATGGTCATTGAATCTTAATGAGAGGCATAATGGCTCTGGGAAGTGGAGGGGCGTGGTCAGCCGGATCCGTGCCTCTTTCTTCAAAACGAATTTTTAAAAACGTTCCCTTCCATGCTCGATTTTAATGAGGACGGAAGAAAGTCTGGAAGCCTCTCTACTACTCTGATCTGGATTTGATTTTGAGTGATGAAATTTGAAGGATTTCCTTTACCCCTGTCTCATTAGTTTTAAATCCAGGAAGAACCAATATTAGCTACCTTGACTCAAAAGGAACAAGACGAAGACTGTCGGTAGAAGAAAGTAATATAAAATGATGAGTAAACTAAATGCATGCAAGGTTTAAAAAAAGAACAGGAAGCTTGTTCTATCTGTGTTACCTAAATCTGTGCTTTTTTTTTTAATTGAAGCTAGTTTGTTGTTGAAACTCGCCATTATCTCAACGCGTTATTTTATTCTCGTAATTTTCCCTTACAGGTACGCGAATTCCATGCCGTTTGCGTCCATCTAAAATCCAATCACAGAGTTCACTTACATACATTTTAAGATTTTGTAACTTGCTTAAACTTTGGATGCTATTCGGATTTAGAAATTTATTATTTACAGATCACCGGATTTTTTTTACCTTTACCCTGACTTTATGACGAGTAACTAGTCCATGAAGCCTTTATATCTCGCATCGTCTCATAAATGGACTTATTCAACATGTAATAGCCTTTTCTCGCCGTTCAAAAGCTTCAAAGGAATTTAGGGAAATGAACAAAAAGAGAAAATGCTCACGGATTCAAAAGTTTCTGATGACGCCTGATTGATGGATCACATCTTTCTGATTGGCCTGGGAAGTGGTCCGAGAGATGCAGCGGAAGAATCTGTACGATCCATCATTCTGACCCAAGGAACCATCTGAGTCCACCGACTCTTCCACCAGTTCAAAAGTTCCAGGCCCTTCTGCCACCAGCAAAGAATACCGCTCGAAGCGATTCGAAATAACATTCAAATCCGACTTTCTTCACAGCCGCATCACTTCAGAGAGACGCTCTCATCTGTTCGCGGATTTGAATCCTCTTGTGCCATACACCTGATGATGGATCGTTCTCTAATCGAATTTCGTAAAAAAATATTATATCTTCTAAAAATCCAATTGGTCACTAGATAGATAAATCCTAAGGAAGTGAACCGTTACCAACTATGCGAAACAAAAAGCAATGTAAATCGGCCTTGGCAAGTGGTACTTAGCTGCATTTGTTCAAGTACCTTTTTCTTATGTTTTACCAATATTATTTTAGAATTAAGAAAACCACAGGCACATAATAAATGAAAGTGTTTTCAGAATGGATTAACCTGGGATGCAAAAAAAAAGCATAACGAATTGACGCTGTCAGCGTTTCTCCAGAACCACCCTACCAAATTCTCCCCTCTTTTTCATCGGAACTTGAATTGGACTGGTGAAGAGGCATGGAAGAACTTCTTGTATCTTTTGAGACGCAGTTTGATGGAGTGCTGGCAGGCAGGGGAGGTTGAAATTCTAGATGCTGGAGGAGCTGGAAGACTGGATGAAAGGCCCTTCCAAGCCTTCTTTAAATGAAGAACAAGGAAAGGGCAACGTCAGATGACGGAAATCGATGCCGAGCAATTCGTTCCTGGAATCGAAACCATGATCAAACTTGTGTCTCTTCTTGGGATGACATGCTTCCGGAGCTGCAAATCCATCTTGGAGAAGACTGACAGAGATTTTTAAGGATCTTAGTCAACAATGCCGAATTTCTTTACAACTTACCTTGTAAGAATTATGAATATTAAATTGACATTTTAAAAGGATCGATGCACCACCAAAACCTGGAAGGTGCACAAGGGAAAAGTCCTGGAACCTGGAATGCTCATTTTCGAACTTGATGCTTGCAAATAAAACGGATGTTTCAGCTTAAATTTGACACTTTAAAAAAGAATAATGCTTGAATCGGTTCACTGTTACAGCATTCATTTCCGCAGATTTTCACTTTCTCCTGAAGTGAAAGTCACTCTGAAAATGAGTTTTCAGGAAGAGGGGTGAATCTAATGACGATGACTACAAATTGTGATTCCAATGATGTAGGCTAAGCATGACTCAACACGGGACCCTCAGCATTTTCAAAAAATGGTTGCACGGACTTTTTCAGGGGGACATTTATGATTGAAATCCAAAGATGGATTAGCACTGGGCTGACATACGGCGAGCAGTGCCTAGCATCCCACGGCTAACCACCAAAGTGCTTCTTTCAACGTTCTCCTACCGCGTCTACTTTCTAGTGCATATAAATCACAAATTCATTTCATAGAGTTCCAATAATATGGGGGCTCCGAATTTATGGTTTCCATTATCAAGAAGGAGATGGAAACGATGAAAAATGTAAAAGCGCCCATTGGTCAACTGATGACGCGCAGTATCTTAGAGTTGCTATGCATAACGTAATCTGAGCACCTAATGCATGTGATAGCGTTGTTTTATTTACTTTAAAAGTTTTCTTAACTTCGACATTACATTTTTATGAACATGCTAGTTTTCTCTTTTGCTTTTAGAAATCTAAGCATTTTTTTTTTAGAACTGATGATGGTTTGTAAAATTGAAGTTTACCAACACTGTTTTTAAATGTGTGAATTAATTGAATTTGCAGAGTAATTCGGACTTTCCCAAAATCCTTTGAATTGAGTATGTGAACGACTAAAAATAGCTTGTTATTGAATCAATAAATTGTTATTAATTAACAAATATCCGGCGAGCCAATTCGAAGTAGATGATTGGAAGTCATTTGGTCTATTTGCGGCAAACAATGCAGCTCTTTTTTTAATTATCCGATGAAAAAAAAGCTTGTGCTGGTGCTTTGAGATGCCCTCATTCTAACTTGGACTTAACAAAATATCAAATAGTATTAGGTCCAATTGCCCTTCTACGGCCAATCCGAAGTTAAGGTGAAAGTTAAGCTGACATGTCGGAAGTAATTTCGAGCGCAAGAGAATTGTGGGGAAGGTTTTGTTGGAAGTTGTTAGTCGTAAGGAAGGGAGTAGTTAATCATTTTATGAAATTAGTTGATTAATGGAGATGGCTGATGCTGCCATTGGTGGAGATAAGGAAGCGTGGGAATGTTTTGGATGTGTCTCTCTGCATGAGACGCTTGGAGAAAGTTCTCTCTGCTTTCCCCAACTAGAGCAGTGATAAATGACCGCTTCAACTTTTCAGAGGCTGGAAAACGAATGTTGGACATTTCCTTACAGGGTGCAAATAATTTTTCTCACAGAAGCTGTATCCGCAAGGATTCTCATAAGGCATTACTCATCTCTGTGGGTAAAATTTGAAAAAGAAATCTTCCACGAGAGGACCTAATTTAAAAAGAAAATAGTTACGCCAAAATAAAGGTGCCTTGGCTTTGGAAGCGATTTTCCAGATGACTGCACGGAATGGAATGCACTCACACACGGGCCTCAGCCTTGTTTTCATTTCTAAGGGCCCTCTTTGTAAAAGCCTCGACTCTTCGATTAGTGACCTTAATAACTTGACTCTGTTTATTTTTACAAGGGAGTCAATACACTTTTACACCCCCTCCACTTCTTATTTCCAATTCCTCCACGGCCAACTTCCAACTTAGGGAGTACGAGTAACAGTATTTCTAGATCTTACTCGTTGAAGAGGATAAGCAGATGGGAAACTTAAATCATAATCTGTAAAATGCAAACGACCTCGATATTTAAAATACAATACTTACATATTCTAGATAGTCAGTACAACTTTGTGGTTCTCAATAATTTAAAATTGTGTGCCATGTTTGGGGCGATGCATAGTTGTTTAGTTTTGGAACAAGCAAGAGAAAATTGTATTTGTGTTAAGGGTCCACCTACTTCAGGACAGGCTCAGTGGGTGTCACCAAAATCAACAGAATATAATTTTGAATTCACCTAAAAATACAGCTCTACTCAAGTACTCCAGATAATTGATTTCTCTGGTGGTGGCTCATCAGAAAGTACTCGATTGTCCCAAATGAAAATAAACGAAGCCAAAGCAATCAAAATAAACCCGTTCAAGTGTTCCACTTGAGTTGTCTGCATTAGTGAGAAAGAGCGTCCACGGTGCACCGTTCGTCAACAAAAGGCCAGCGGGACTTTGGAATCAGAAGTGGTCGTCTAGAGGGTTGCAAAATTAGAAGGGACTAATGCTGATTCCTCGTCTGTCCTCGAGGGATGAAACCAATCATTGTCGCTGCTGCTCTTCGTGGTTTGGAGATCCTTTGACTAGAGCCTTGCAGGGTCCCCTTGACCCCGACAGAATTCATCTTTACTTCAATTTTGGTTTAAAACCCTTATTGCTATGCTACCGAAAGTGGACCTTCCCTGATGACTAATTGGATGCGCTTAGAGCCAGCACCACCGCACCATATGCGTCAATTAAGGGTCCCTACACTTGAGGGCCTCCCGCCCATGCGGTCTGTGGTCACCCCCGGTGGTCAGAAACAGAACACTGGTCATGTACTCAATGAGCTGTGTCAAGGTTTCATGTGACATTTTTTTTAATAAGTGTGCAGTATTCTGTAATATCAATTTTGGGAAGGAAATTGCAAGGTGGCTTGGAAACCATAGAATCAAACAAATGCTTACCAGGTTGGGCGATAACTCTGTTGATCATCGTTTTTGCAAAAAAATGAACTTCCGCCGAGATTTCCGCCGAGATTTCCGCCGAGATTTTGTAAACAAAAAATAAATAAACAAAAACTGAATT
>VYYI01000133.1:0-47575 GCA_021029175.1 Bilobella aurantiaca | reverse complement strand
TACCAAAGATGCCCAACCAAATGCCTTATGTCTTCCCTTCATCTCCCCCCGCGTTAGCTTCTGGCCACCAGAAGCAATTTACCTGTACTGAACTAACCTAGGGGAAGAAATCGGGCAGGGACTCACAACAACAACCGTTATCTTTTAAATGCTAATATCCTAATCAGCACAGATAACTAACTCTGTGGCAGAGCACTCGCAAGGCAGGAGGCAGGGATCGAACGGCTTCTCCACCACTCCACCCTTCAACTTTCACTCTTATCCATCTACCTCCAAAGCTCTACTTTTAAATTTTGAGCGTTCCAACCTTACCAGAACCCATTCTAATATTTTTTTGTCGCGAAGCCTTGTAGCAATTTTGTGAGTAAATATAAGTCGGAAGCAGTAAACGCCTACTCCTCCCTCGCCAGTTTTTAAGTGGCAAAAGTGGAGGGCGGCGCATATCTATTTTCATTTTTGTTGGAAGATTTGGAGCGCGTCGCTTTTCGTCATCTGTCGCTGTTTCCTATTTTTGCTTGGAGTTCCTAGGACGGTAGAATGGTCGTAAATGGTTAAAAGGGAGAGGACAAAGGGCTCCTTTGGAGAAAGTGTAAAGGAGAAAGCTATAAAAGTTTTCCCAGGTCGATCCTCTTGTTTTCTGGAAAAGCAGTTGGCAGATGAAGAGGATGAAACAGACAAGGACCAGAGAATAGGACGGATTTTATACACACAATAATAACACAAAGGGAACCTGGAACAGGGCTGGAAAGCCCTCAAAAATAACTTTCTTTCTTTCTTCCGCTTTCATAAACTTTCTCCTGCCCCATATCTCCCGACCGAAGCAAAAGCAAAGGTGCACTTCCAATTCCAATTCTTTCCCATTTCTCCCAAGCTAATTTAAATAATCTTTAGATTTCCGTTAAGCTATTTCCTCTAGTCTCGTCTTCTTTTTCGCAATCATGGCTAGAATTCTAAAAAAAGTTCCCATCCACGACCCTCGTGCCTAAGGGGTCAGGGCTATGTGGCCGAAAGTACCCTTTGAAATGAGTATTTTTCGAAATGGACGTTTTTCCTCATTTGAGTGACAAGGAGATTCCAAGTTATGAGCAATAAAAGCAAGTAATATGAAATTGCCCTACTTTCCCAGTGGCTCGAGATGGATAAATCACTAAAAATGAATTCGTATAAATACCTCTAGTGTCGCTGGTAACGTGATCCGATTGAAGCGATTTACTGGAAAAACTGAATCGTCGCAACTTCTTATGATTTTTGGCACCCAGCTCCTTGACTTTGCTTAGGAGGGACTTGCTGGGAGAGGTTCCACTGGATGCAGGGCCACTCGTCGGCGGAAGTTGAAGAAAGTCGTCTGCCAAGGCTTGAATTGAGTCCTCCTCCAGGCCACCGCTGCCATTTCCCTCTGTTTGACTTTTATTCTTCTTCCGGCTTCTCATTGGATTCGAGGAACGGAGGCCCCTGGGACTTCCGCCAGCGCGTCCAGGTGAAAGCAAAGGGGAAGGCGGCGGCGGCGGTGTTCTCAATGACGGCCCTTCAGGTTGATCCTGAAACACAAAAATAATATTTTGAGAACAGTGTAACACCAAACTTCTTATTTGCACAATTCAGCGTTTTACTCTAATTCAACCATCCTTTCATACACAACAGCCTTAAAAAATTCATGACTTTCTTTCTTTCAAACAGCTTGGAAAAACGGGACGAACCTCACTAAAGTTAGGTAATTTAATTACCAAAAATTGAAAATCCCAAGTATAAAAAACTTTTACTTATAAATACTTATAAAAAAAAAAGGTTTACCCCACCACACAGAGTAAGTTTGTTTTCGATTTGGTATATGAACTGAGAATTCAGACGCGTATTTATGATTCTGGAGAGGAAAATTAGGCGACTACTTTCAAATGTTATTACAGCGTCAGTAGTGACGCCTTGTTTGTAGAAATTGTGAAATTGGACAGGAAAAGGACACGATGGCCGTTTGTTTGACTGTCTCCAGGAATATCACAATAAGTGGAACAATGATGGGAGTTTTGTCAGGTTTCCCTTCCTTAAACCTCCCCTCTAAGCCTCTCCATAACTCCCAACGGTCCTGGGCAGGGCTGGAGCGGCTGGAGAAGCGCTTTATGAGATTTCCAGGACAATCGACTCATTTTTCTTTATCTTATTCCCCAACTGCTTCAGAGAAAAGGTAGAGTGGGCCCTAAGCTCCAGGCTCCTTCATTCGCTTCAGCGGCCATCCCCACTCCTTCTCCAGGAAACAATTTCCACTGGAAGGTTCCAGTGAGGCCCACCATCATCCAGGAAAGGTTAAGATGAAAGTGAGGACGTGAGACAGGCCATAGGCATTACCCAATTCCCACCCAACCCGACTTCCCAATACTAACAAATATTATGCCAAAATTGCCTTCATTTTTATGCTCCACTGCCTCCATTTCATTTCTGAGCCTCTCAACAAACACAATAAAACTTTAAAGCTATTCATATCTAACTTTGTCGTCCCAAGTCCTAGGCCGGAGAGAGCGCAGTAGGGTGTGCTTCCCTCACGCAGCTTCCAGCCTTCCAGCACATAGTCAATTTGGCAAAGAAAATTTCAACCGCTCCTGGAACTCCCAGCATCGGCTACGTGAGCCAAAATGCATCTGTCTAGCGAAGGGCCTCATCAGAAATTCAAGGGAGTGTGCCCTTGGATGACTTATGCTCTGTCGCTCCCAAAAATCATAATATAAATATCAATCTTCAGAATATTGGGATTAGGGTGGTAGTGCTACATGGCGGCTGAAGGGAAGGGTAATGTAAGTTGGAGCGGACGCGAGATTCATAACAAAATAAGAAATAGCAACTTGGTAGCGCAGCATCCTGCTGCACTCTACATTTGCTCTCAAAAGCATGTATTGAATTTTAAATATTGCTTTACTAACCAAAAGTTACCAACTAAACTTTTACCAAAGAAAATTAACTTCACCTTTCCAATCAACTTCTCGGCCGACCTTGAGCCAAAAAATTCACAGGTTGACTTGAAGTGTCTACTAAAGTTTGCAAACACAATTTTCTAACTTGCGTTCAATTTTTCATCGTGCTGAACCAGTATCAAAGAAACAAAAATATGCTTGTGAGAATCAAAACATTCCGTGTCAGCCTTTTTCCCTCAATTCATCCAGCCGCCAATTAACGGAATATTATTTACTAAATCTAATCATTTAAATCCCTCTACCGAACTGAAGGCAAATGATCACCCTATAATTTTCTAAGGTTAAAACAACTACTAAACCGGAAATCACTAACATCATCTGTAGGAATTATGAAATAAGAAGTAGGCTTTTGAGATTCCTTCATTATACATGTTTCTATTTGCTTTTCAGCAACATGTTCTTCGCCTCCGGAGAAAAACTAAACTAAAGATCAGCACGCTACTACAGCGTTTCTTCCGCCCCAACTTTCTCATTTCCAGCGCCAAAATTCGTATTCCGGACGAGATGGCAGTCTCCCCGGGATCTCTGAGACCTTGATGGCCGGATTGATGATGATGGAATGAAAAAGGAGGGGAAGATTTAGGAAGGAATGGAGGGTCGCCTGACTCTATTTGCTTAAAGAGGGTATTCATCTTGTCTAAACTGTAATTTTAACTTCCCCCTCCCAAGGACTCTATCATTCCTTTTCCCAAACTTTCCCATCATCCCCTTGTCAATCGCTTTAGAGCTACTTTCCCTTTTTCAAAAAGAAAACTCAAAGAACCTTTTCAGTATTCCCCAGGATAGAATACAAATCAGAACTTTCTCGCCTCCGAAGCCGCAAACGCCCCTTCCCATCCGTGGCCACCGTGGTGGAGACCGCGGCCGTTCCCGGCAGTGGAAATGCTGCTGCTAGTCCACTGCTTCCACTTCCCCGCTCAGTTGAGCCCAGCGACAGGCTCAGAGAACTGAAGTTATCAGAATCCATTTCCACCTGGCTCATCTCCGCCGAGGACTTGACGAGGCGAAGTGTACTTTCAAAGTTGCTGAATTTTGATGACGCTGAATCTGCAGCGATAAGGGTTCCGTCGGCAGTTCTCCGTAGCTGACCACTGGTCAAGTCAAGCGTCACATTCTCCAAGTCAGTTCGACTAAACTTTCTTCTTCTTTCTGGAAGGAGGCTGGAGAAAATATTTAAATTAGGTCCACTGCCCCTTCGTCCAGCCAAAGGTGTTGGAGAGGCTGAATTAGAACTCGGACTTTTCAAACTTCCAACTTTGTTCTTCCCTTTCTTCAAGCGGAAGGAACGGAAAAAGTTTACTGGAGAACTTTCAGGTCGAGCATGGTATTGGGGATGTGGTTGTACCAGAGGAGGTAGGGTTGTAGACCCTTCAGCCACTTTCCGCACCGCGCCGCCACCACCGCGCCTTTCACCAAAACTATCAACTTTCTTAATTTTACAATTTTTCTTTCCTTTCTTTGTGCTGAATGTCCTCCGAAAGAACTTCCATTTTGGACTGGACTTGTAGGAACCCTTTTCTTCACCAGCATCAACCCCCATTTGCTCTTCGGGCGACGCAAACAGGACCGTGCCCATCTCCGTATCGAAATTAACTTTCTTTAGCTTTAAAAGTTTCGCCGTTCCAGTTCCGGTTGCCTTTCTTTCCCAATTGGACGACAGTGTACTACAATTTTCCGTCGATGTAGTCGAGATTAATTCATTCCAATGCTTCTCTGGTAATGAAACGCTTCGCTGATCCTTCCTATTCCGCAACTGTTCTGCCCTATCACCCTCACTCTCACATTCCAAACAGCGACTTGAAGCGATTGCAATTTCACTACTATTCAGCACATTAGCCGCCGCAGCACTCTCCAACTGATTTCTAATTCTCGATCTCGATATGGTGGCGAAGCCCTTCTTCTTCTTCCCTGTCCCAGGGCTTTTTGGACACTGGGACGCTGCTGCTGAGGCCGAAAACGCAGTCATCGACATTTTCCTGAATGAGGAGTCATCCTTGTTTGTGGTGGTCATCGTGATGTCATTCAAATTGACTTCTCGCCCTTTCCTTGATAAAGAGGACATCGAACCTCTTTTTGGTCCACTTCTACTGCCATCGTGATTCAGTAGCCCAGTTACAGAAGCACGATTGTTATTCCCGTCACTCAAGTTCCAAGCCGATGACGAGGATCCGGATGCATGTCGAAATGGGAGCAAGAAGCGGAGATTGCTCTTCTTGGCCAAGGGGGCCTCCTTACCCTCTTCGACTCCGTATCTCGAAGGGCCCCAAAGTCCCTCGCCATCATCAAAAGTCTCCTCGGGCAGTTCTTCTAAGGGATCAAATTCATCGGACGTCTCTATCTGCTGCTGCTGCTGAAGACTGGAGTGGGACAATGACTTCTTCTTGACACTCCGCCCACGTAGTAAATCGAGCAGGAGAAGTGAATTCCCAAGGCCTGAATTTGAGCCACTAAGTGGGTGGGGCCTTAGCTCCGCCGGAAGTAAATCTGCCTTAGTGTCATTTATCATCTCCGTTTATAACAACTAAACTAGATTTCCTGCTCCTTCCAGAAAAAAAGCGAACGAAAAGTCAGAATGAGGCACTTTACTTCCTTGAACCCGAAGAATAGGAGCGATGTGACGCTTTTTCCTTATCCATATCCAATGCTCGCCGCTTCTCCAGCACAGAGCTTTCAGGCAGCGTAATCGTTAAGTCGGCAGAAAATTGAAGATTTTTATTTCATAATACTCCTGTCACTCAAAGCGACTTACTTTCTCCATTCCCGTTTAGTACAGAAAAAAAAAGTCAAGAAGAAAAAAACTCGGAATAAATCCCCGCAGAAATCAGGGCAGGAGCAATAAGTACTTCAGGAGAGAAAGTCCCAGGGGTCCCTTAAAATGTGGAGCAGGAAGTAAAGGGCTCCCTCAGTAATTTCTCAACTGTCAACTCGACAAGTGGAGATTAAAAACAGGCCCTTGTCAGGAGCAGGGCTGCTGAAGCACAATCCTTCACAAATTTCAGAAACAGAGAAAGTACGCTGCTGCAGCTGGTAGAAGAAATTCAATGAAAATTCAATTATTTATCGCAAATTCTCCGTTAGGAAATTAATTTTCTGCGACAATTTCAGCAAATTGAAACTACACGAGGCAATCTCTCGGCTAAAACTAAGGGACGATGTCAAGAATTCCAATGGGGTCATTCCCAGAAGACATAAAAGTCAAGTGACAAAAGGGCGTTTGCAAGGATTGTTTTATGGGGGTTAATTGCAGGAGGACACGCTGAAGAATCATTGATGCAGAAGGCTAAGCATCTCCTCCTTTAAAAAAAAGACGCATGAAACAAATCTGCAGAAATCTTTCATGGTTTATCCACATTTGGGGCAGGACTCAACTGACTAAGAAAGAATAATCGACAAAGGAAACAATGGCTCCTAATGACAAATCTATCTCCTAACTCTATTAGGATCAGTACAAACAAATAATTGTGTAAAACAATGGAGTCTTGCGCGTGCGCAGACTCTCTATCTTGACATTTTAGTTCCGCTCACTTGAAATTTCCTTGACTTGTCGTCGTCCTATAGCCTTTGCCAATATCAACGGAAATGCTTTACCCTCCAAACAACGTCAACGTTTACAGAACACTAGAATCCACTTTGCATTCTAATTTACTACACCATTTCAAAGACTAACCCAACCCCCAGAAACATGCTTGAGGTTCGAACGCTCAGCGATTCAGCTATCCCTGCCACAGTTCTCAGCCTTAATTATTCTCTGCAAATTCACACCAACCCAACGTTTTGCAAGAGTTTAAAAATGTAAGGTTAGCAACCTTGAGTGATTCAAAATACCAACATTTACTTTCCGGATTTACAGTGTCTAAATTCCAGCACGAGACCGACGACAAAATACATATTCAATGAAGCATCTCTCTAGGAAATCCAAAATGACTAATGAAAAGTCCAAAAACGAAATTCAACAAATTATTCCAAAGCGTCTCCTGACGTTTTCCAATTTATGAATTATGACTAGAAGCGTCGTGGCAAACGAAGTTGCCTCTCTCAAATCAAAGGAACTGTCTCCTCCATATTCATAAAGCCAAAAGACGATGACAGTAGTCTGCGTAAAACCTAGAACTTCTTGTGCATTCAAATGCACATAGAAATCCCAGAAGCTGGAGGACGATTTCTCCTGCAGAATAATAATTGTTTCATACATTAGTTTTAATTCATTGCACCACGAACATTTCCCAAGTCGACTGACAAGGCACGGCTGAAGAATCGCTTTCAGCGCAAAAGAAAATTCTATTCTAATGAGTCACACTTCTCTACTACGCTGCACTCTGCGTCTGCACTGCCGCTGTAATTGCAATAATTAATTAAGACGGAATGGCTCTTAGCCTGACACTCAAATCATACTCTCTCTAGCCTTGCCTTCATCATTAGTAAGTGCCTGGAAACTACCGGAAAATGTCATTAGGTGAGAAAGATTTGCCTTGGCGCATCCACTTTAGTCGTAAAACCATCAACAATAACAATCATCATGGTCCCTTTCGCCCAACGACGTCTTCCAACACCTCTAGGAACCAGTTGCAGAAGCCCCTTAAGAACCCACTTTGCAATTATCGCTTCTGTCCACACCCTGAGTGGATTAAAGACTGACACAAATACGCGCTTTTCCAAGCTGCGCTGCCTGTCAGCCTTGTTTAGTATTTTCAAAAATTCCTTACAATCAACTTCCAGCTACAATAAATGACTATCGACTTGAATTTTTTTTTGGCAAAACAATTGCAGCAATAAGACGTTAAAAAAACATTTTTATTCCATTCCCGAGAATTGTGACGTGATCCAGTGAAGCGTCCTGAATGGACATGAAAAAACATTTGTAGGGTACTAGGAAAATAGAAATAACTGATAGTTATGCGAAGTTATGAATCCAATTTCAAAGTTGTTCTTTTGGGAAACGGATACATAACTTCCTGTACTCGTTGGCACGCGATTACTGGGTACCAGCGCTAGAGTAAATTGTTCCCTACTAAAATTATCAACATTAAAACTGGCTCAACTTTTCCGCGAAAAAAAAAGAGCATTTGCAACGTTTTTGTTTAGCCCATTCAAGTGAATACCATGCTTTTCCACTGTGTGAAGTAAAGCCATTTTTTTCCATTTGATGGATGCTGAAACTTTGTAACGTCTCTCTCACCTGTTCATGTGAATTCTCAAAGGTGGATTCTGAATGGTAATTAGAGGAAGATGAAGTGCGGCTACTTGAACTTTTCTCATTTGACGACTCCCTGGAGTTTCTCAATTCCTTCCAGCTTCCAGTGCTTCCCAGGCGGTCGTCTGTCGACACGGCTGGAAGGGAGTAGGACGGTGAAAGCGATGAATGATTCCCTCCCATAACGTCACCCTCTGATGAATGGGGGGCCCTTGACGGCGGAGTTGCCGATGACCTTTGCCCAATTCCCAGGGCGGAGTCCTCTCTCGTCACTTCCTTTCCTTGACAATTAGCCTCCTCAGAGGACCCTGCGCCGCTCTCCACAGTGGCCGAGACGTAGAAGACGGAAGTACTTGCCGTGTCAGGTATTGTTCTCGTAGGACTTTTGTTCGAAGCGTCTCCAGGGCTCGGCTGCTTTGGACTAGATGACAAGGACAGGGACGTCTTGAGCTCCTTCAGCATCTGGAAGAATGTCATTCCATTTGAATGTGTCATTGGCTCTTGGAGGGTGTTGTTCCCTGTACTTGAACTTTTATTGATAGACCCAAGCTCATCGCTGCTCCTGTCAATAAGCAGCGCACTTTTCTTGGTAGCCCTACGCTTCTCTTTGTGCCAAAACATATTTACGACTTTTCATTCACTCGGCTAGGAGCAATCCTCCGTCTTGGACTTCTTCAAGAGTCAATAACTCTAAACTTTGGAATCTATAACCTCATCGCTAATTACCAAACCAGTAATTAGTAAACAAGCGCAACGAGCACGACGACAAAAACTTCAAAGCTAAACAATGCGCATTATTCTCTTGACAAAGGCGGAACAGAAGTAACGGTGCTGGCCCGCCATTTTGCACGACAAATGCTCCACTTATTTTTGTAACCACCGATTTTTCGCGAAAAGAAGAGACGCTCACGCTGCTTGTTTTCTTTTTCTTTTTCTTCTTCTAGAAACAAGTGAACGACGACATTTCAAGAAGGGATTTGTCACAATGTTTTCTTGACGAAAGAGAAAACAAGATTCGAAGAAGGTGATTGGTTCATGTGGACTCTGGATTTATTTCTTGTCAACAATGTCTTATGTCATCATCCCTCACCATAATTGGATGGAACTCAACTAACACTGCTGCAGCGACGAGCGACAAAACCAAAAAAGAAGTAACACTTCCAGAAAAAAATTGAGCTCCTTTGATTTTTGGGCGCTCTTTCGTTCCGCTCGGAAGCAGTTAGACTAATCGTAAATCCATTCTCAGCCTTTGTAAATAAATGAGTCGAAAAGAAGAGCTCACTACTGCCAATTAAGCTTTTGAGGATGCTGATGCTGCCGGGCTCTCACCAGCAAGTCAAACAAAGGCAAAAAAGGAATCGCTTTGCTAAAGGAAAACAATGGAATTGCGCCTCTATGTAACGTCACGCCAAGTTATTCCTTCTTCCTCTGCAAGACACGAACTTAGTGAGAAAAGATTAGCCTTAATTTCATGCTTCATTCGTTCGTCTTCCTATCGTTCAAGGGAAACATGGCAGCAGGAGAGTTGGTTGTGTAGCAAGTCAATCAATCATCAAGTAAAAAATCGCACAATCATTTAGCACTTGAAAGTAACAGCCCTTGCTTAGCTTTTGCCTTCTTTTCTTGCAGCTTCAGCGTCTTCCTCTTTCTTCCCCTACACATCTTGTGATCGTGATTCATGCGTGAGGGCCATCGTTCAGTGTTAATAAAATAAACCTCCACAAGCAAGAAATGGAAATTAATGAGCTGTTACTTAATCCCGAGATCATATTTGTAAGATTTAGGTTTCATGATCTCGCATTTGTTTGTTTTAAGACGCTTTCGTCGCTGCACTCTGATCTCAGATCATCAGCACCTAATTAGACTAACTCAAACTCCAAAGATCAAATCTTCCAGCTTCCAGCAGCTTTTCTTCCTCATCCACGAAGCGCAAGGGCTGGAAGAAGGAAATGGGAACTTTAACACCCCCATTTCAGATGACATCAAAACAAAACATTTCATCACCCCCACCATGTAGTAATATAACACGTTTATATAGCCAGAAGCTAAAGGAGAAGCGGCTCCTCATGAAGGGTGTCAACGCCATGGGAAGTCGCTTTAATCTGGTCCAAGCACACAAACTTTTTCTTATTTATTTTTAAAACGTTTGGTCTAGGATTACTCGTACAAATTCAACATTATAGAGAGCAATGACTTGGAGCAGACAAAGTAAATAATAGCTGTCAATTAGCTGAGCACAAATTTTGGATCAAATAGAAACTCACCTGAAGCATACTTTCCAGAAACGAGAGGAATTGAGGCTGGAACGCTTCACTAAGCCCATATATTATTTTTCTATTGAATCGGATCTAAAGTGATTGATTGAAGAACGAGTCCCAGATGAATCATTTCAAGTGATCAATCTTTCAAATACTACAACAGCCGATACCTCATAGATTCTGCGAGAATTGCTTTAATTTCAGAATGTAGACACAAATACAATTACGTTAAAAATATTTCCACAATCCACACTTCTCAGAAATTGGATCACACAATTCGAGGATTTAAATATTTTACGTCCAGCTCCGTGTCTGGAAATATTATTTTGTTGTATCCAGATCTCAGCCACTGCAAATGCATTGTGTGCAAATTAGTTTATGAATATTTCGCGTGAGTGGCTTCTTTCAACTAATGTCGTACATGATGTGTTTTCAAACACTTTTTTTTCAAACTTGTATAGAATTCTCAGGAAAAAAGAGCAGATCATTCTCAGGAGCTATTAAAGCCTTATTAAATTCGTATAGCGAGCACTTTGAAAGGGGTAGAAAATGCTCAAGGTTAGAAAAAAAAGGCTACGCAAACAGGTTAAAAAAAATCTGCAACACAAAAGAGAGCATGGAAATCGTGATGATGACTGATGACAACTCTTGCCGTCATGGACCATGCCCTCTATTATCCTGCAAGAACAAATGATGTCCAGTACCCTTGACATTGACAATGCTCTCTGTCCTGTCAACTCTCATTTGTGGTCATGTCCAAACAACAAAATTGGCTTGACACTTCATTATTTCCAACCCAATTGTTCCTAACGTCCTTCGAAGAACAAACACGACAGGTAATCATCAAGTCAGTGAACTGAATTTCAAATTATAGGAGTTCAGCAATTAATTTAGCAAAACAGAGAAATACAGGGACTCTGAGGAAGTGCGCTGAATTTAGATGAGCTTCTTTACTTTGAAATGGAGAGGAGGCATTTCGGCAGTTGTCGCTGGAAAATGGACGGTAACCATTTCATTAGCATCTCTACACGGGGAAATGTTAATTAAAATGATGATTTTAACCACCAGGGGGAAGTCGAAGGGTTTCTAATTCTGAGAGCTACACGACGCTCAAAACGACGCTGAATGAATTATAGACCACCAAATTCACGACCATGAATTATTGGTCCGGTATTTTCCAGACGTTGCTTCCGGCGGATTCAAAATTTCCACCAGTGGAGCAAAACCACCGTTAATTACGAAAAGGCGAAAACCACATTTTGTAGGGTGACGTGAATGTAACCGGGCCAAAACCCGTCACTACCTCTTCAACACATGGATTTTCAATTTGTACAAATATTGTCAAATTGAAATGTTAAAATTAAATTGTCAATAGTGTACGTGTAATTCGGATGACGAAACCCTCCTCATTGCCTACGCTCACTGTCACTACCGTCAAAACAAAACTAAAACTAAACGAAAAAAATGGAAAAAAAAATACAGTCGGTGTTTTATGCAAAAGAAAAAAAACTGAAGCAAATGAGCAATTAAAGATTGATTTACTTTTGGTTTCCGGAAGTTTGCTACCAGGCTGAAAAATCCCATCTTTTGTATTTTGACAATGTAATTGTAATCCATTCAGCCAATACAATTGTAATGGAAATTGTATTATTTTGCTAAATTAAGATTGAAATTAAGTTCTCAACTAATAGCGGCTCCGTAGCGATACCAATTACTTTAAATACTGTTTCCAGGCTTTGAACTTTTGATTCGATATTTAACTGATAATTAAGATTTCTTTAGTCATGCTTAGCTCTGCAGCACACTACTTACTAAACTACTACCTTTGCGAAATTATACCGAAGCGACAAATAATACAGGTGTTTTTTAAACCAACGCAGGTGCAAAAATCCATAATTTATTATGCCCTACATAGAACCGTTAATTTGATTGGCCCAAATATTGTCTATTTGCCTACTATACTCCCAGTCCCACTCCCAGCATCACCTCCTGCGCCATGTGGGCTGGATGCGTCAAAATTTAAAGTGCCGTCAATCACATTTAATCCATTTCCAGCTTTGTCAAAGTATTGCAAAATCTAAATGAATCATTTGGCCCGCGCTCTCAAACGCGCACTTAACTATTATAAAATTTAAATTCACTAGAAAAAACGGAACGGTTTATAAGAGAAAAAAGGGCAATTGCTCTATATAATTTCAACCAAAACTCGAAATACCTTGTATAACTCAAAAAACCTGGCAAAGAATTAAAAAATATGGTGGAGGCAGATGCTGTCAGTACGAAAGCAACGATTATGCAAATTAATTTAAAAAAAAAATAAGTCGGATATATAAATGAGGCGAAAATAAGTAGGTCAAGAAGTTGGTCAGGGTCGGGGTTTCTTCACTGGGAAATGTTAGCCTCTTCCATTTGAGTGTAAGCATTTTGAGTGACACCGTTTTGAATACTGTCTTTATAAAAGGCGAAAGGCAAGGAGCGGGGATGCTGCCTTTTGCAACGGGCATCTCCCCAGCTCCACGGTGGCCTCCAAAAGAGTTTTGCAAAGTTTTAACGCCAAAAGGAGTTTTGCAAAGTTTTTGCACTGCTTACGTTCCATGGAAGAAGTGAAGCGTTTGTGGGAAGAAGACTCTCCCAACCTGTTGTTATGGCCTAGTATTTCACTCCGCATAATGCCCGCCTCCTGACCTTCCACTACACAAAATCTCTCTTCAAAAAGACCAGAAGAGTTCATACGACACTCAACCTCCAGCAGGGAGAGTCTACGTCAAATCATGTCAAAAAGAACCTTCATCTAAAGCACTTACTTTAATTGTCACCACCTTCTGCATCACTTCATTCAGTTCTTAATTAGGATTTCACCATAATATTTTTTTTACAATTTTCATTACAATTTGGTATTCCCATTGTTTATAATTATCTTTGCCATGTCTCGTAAACTTGACCTTGCTTTGAGTTTGCATTTCGTCGCAGGCTAGTTAGCTAAAAGTCCTAATGCGCATATTGAACTGCGAATATTTCCCTAGTGCGCAAAGTAATAAAAACTCTACTACGATTTGTTTGAATATAATAAATAATTTATTTTTTAAATCTCATAAATTAAATTAATTACTATTTTGTTTTAGACAAGCAGTATATTAAACCAAAATGAAATAGACAGCGTAAAACGAAACTACACAGATACTAAATGACGATTTCATAATTTTATAACGGTTCAACCGTTCAACAATCACTGTAATTTTTTAATTGTAAATTTCATTCAACTGTCACATGTAAGCAAGCATTGGGATTTGTGGATACCCAGACGTGAAGCACTAAAAAAGGAAGTCGTAAGTCACAGATCTGACTTTCTCTCTCGCTCAAAGGTGGGCTTGACCTTGGGTTCCGCTCCAGCGCAGACATATTTTGCCCGTCTATGTAAAGGGCCATACTTTCTCCTGCTTTCACTTTCCCTGAGATGAAGATGGACTTGAGCGTTAATGGAGGTAGGAGTGGGGCAGCATGGCTGGTGGAGGCTCAGGGTCAGATCCTGACCTACTTCCCTCCTTCCACCTTACCAAGGTTCCTATGCCCCCAATTCACCCATCACAAGGTCACTAACCAACGACTCAACACACAAGGGCAACCTCACAACTTCCAGGGCAAGAACAGGCCATCTTCCCATTTGCTTCCGCAACAGATACTCTACAACACGAATCGGGCAGCACATCATCACCTACATGAAGCACTACTGCCATCGAACTAGCCCTACCCAACACCCCTCAAATACCGCCTCCCCACCTCACAATCCACATTATGGACATAACGAACACTATTTTAGTAAAACGCTACTTTTTTACAAAAACATTTTGGAGCATAATTTTCAAAAAAAAACATTTCCATTAAAACAGTTCGTCATTCAATCTTCAGTTTAGTATCAAACGTTATAGCCTTTAAGGGTGCGTGAGATAAAAGTTGGGAAAGTCTTGAAAACCTACAAAGTTTCGAAAGCTCTAAAAAATAAATAATCAACCGCTTTTTACCTACCTTTGAAATTACTTTCAATCATTAAGCTTAGTTTCAAAATGAAACGCTTTAAGATGTTAATTCAAAAATTATAAATGTTAATAAATCAAAATGTCTCAACGTATCACAAGCCACTCGAAACATAAATTTTGAGACGTCTGAAGCTGAACTGCAATTCATGCACTTTTGTGTTGATTTCCATTTGAAGCAGGTTGGCTACAGTGAACAATTGAAAAGAAGAAGCGAATGAAAGGCGTTTTGCAGCGCAAAGAGAGGAAGAGTGGGAAGAAGTGGTTGGACGTTTAGAAAACTCTTCCAGCCCAAGATCGACTCTTCTGGAGTCTTTGTGCTGGAACTTGAACTTTCCCAGCGTCTCTGACCTCGGCTGGGGAAGGGAGTTCGGAATAATGGATCTTCCTCTGACCTTGGAACAATCCCACCAAAGGAAAGGACGTCCACATGCCCGGCCTTGTCCCTCATCTTGCACAAGGTGCGACCCTCACAGGAAGGACGCCTTCCCTTCATTTCATTGCCACGGTCACATTGCCACGGTCAGGTCCAAGGGCACTCCTCGACCTCCACCTAAATCCAAAACATATTCCTCGCAGTGCAAAACGGAACACTTCCAGCTACTGCACATCTCACAATGCTAATCGCCAACCTTCCTCTCCATTTCTCCCACAACTTGCAACACAGTCCAAATTTACACTAATTAACTTAGGAGCTACTTTTAATTCAATTTTTACTTTTAAGCTTCCACTAAAACAAGACAAAACGAAAAATCTTGTGATGCAAACATAGCTTTGGTCTCCATAAATATGCCAAGCGTTCCAAGGAGAACGGAACACCGAAAAGGGATTTATGGTTTTTATAAGGGGCTTCTTTTTTGAATCACCAAAAATAAATTGCTCGAGTAGAGTTGGAGTAACATCCAAACAAGCCATAAATAAGTTGCTTATTTGTAACACATGTTATATTTTGAATTTTTATCTGTAATTTTAACTTTTTTAAATACTAAAATAATTCATTTGCAACATTTGATCGATGCAATTGCACATGGATTGGGATATTGGGAATGAAAAATCCAGCGAACGGTCTGGGTCTTTTCAACCTGTTAAAAAGTCACAGTTCAAACTAAAAGTAAAGTCAATTAGAGCTAGGATAAATTGAATAAATTTAAAATCGAATTGAGCAGTCTCTGGAGGGCGCCGTGCTCTGGAGCATCTTCAGAAGTTGAAATTAAATTATCCATTCCACCTAGAAACTATAAACCCATTTCGTAGGTCATTGAAAATTCTGCTAAAGTCTTCTCTCTAATGTGCAAAGAATTGATCCTGGAGGAACTTAAGGAAGTCTTTCTGGAGGAAGAAAGCTATGTGGCAACTGGGAAGTAATATGGAGAATAAAGAAGAGGGGCTAAATCCAGTATTATTGGAAATACTGGAGTCCATTCCGCCGGCCTCCCATTTCCCTTTGTAAACTTCGACGAGAAACCCATTTAGGATCGGATTTTGTCCATTTTTCATGAAGACAAACTGATTCCTCTCTTCCTTCTGGATAGAAGAATTCCAAATCCCTGGAACTGGAGAGGGTCTTTACTTGCTACAACAACGAACCCTGGAAAATCCAGAGAAACGTTTTCCGTAGCACTTTTGAAAAATAGGAAAAAGTCCAATCCTGCCCTCTAACCCGCCTCTTTGCCTCCCCTCACTTATTCAACTCGATAATAAAAATGTGCCCTAATGCTCCTCTTATAGAGACATAAATTCCAAATTGATTTCCGCATCACACACTTCCACTTGACCGAAAAAACGATGAGCAAATTTTTCATTTTCAAGGAGCAGAAAAAAAAATCCCATCTTAACTCCAGCTTCCAGCACTCCGGTTCAGTCATGCTTCATGCAGCATTTTCGCCAAATCAGTCTTCTTGGACTGACCAAATCTAGTTTTGCGCCGATAATCCTAGAATATGAGCTCCTGATTGGTTCTTCTACTTATTTCTCATTTACACTTAAAACTGACAAATTTCATTTCATCAAATCACTCTGAAAGATAGTTACCGTCCCTCGGATTATCAAATTAGTTTCAGAAACCCGAACAAAAATCTTAAGAAAATAGGATCTTACCAATTGATGTTCTTCTGCAATTCTTTTCTTTCGTTTCTGTAGTTCTTCGTATTTGAGCTACAAAAAATTGACATATGTAAATGCATTTTTCCTTTATTTATTTTATTTTTTAAAGACACAATAACATCACAATATGTAAACAACAAGGAAAGCTAAAAATATACTTACCCTATTAATTGTGTCGATGATCCTTTCGTTGGAAGGAAGCGAAGACATAGTTTCATAAGTTCCAGGACCCTGTAGTTAGAAATGAATAGAACGTTTTATTAGGCCCAAAATCCTTCTGTCTGTTTCACAAATTTCCAGGAAAATTCTCCAGCCACTTTGGCCGTTGACGAAGTTGTCTAATTACTACTCTAATTATACAGCGCAACTTCAACTGCCTCTTCCCTTCGTTGTCAAAAGAAAGTCTGGGGCTGAAGTGGTGGAGAAGAGACAATTGACTAATTTGGTGGAATTTACGAAACCATTGTCTTTCTGACCTCTCCTTTCTCTTCGAATTACTCACTACTTTCCTACCCTTCACAATTATAAGGAGGTTTCAGGCTTTCTGAAAAAGAGCCGCCGTAGAAAAATTACACAAAATGATTGAATGAACACAGTTCGATTACAAAAATGTATCCAAATTAAATACACAATTTCTAAAGGAGTGAATTATAAAAAGAAAAAAGTAAACGCAAGCAATTGTTAATGGTATATGGGATGACTAATTCGGAAATTTATATTTAATTTTTACTATCCTAAGATTCCTTGAAATGACTCACTAATGCCCCGCCGTACTTGAAAATAATAAAATTTCATATTCGCAGTTACAATTGTATTCCAGGGGTCTATAAATGATCCATCAATATTTACCCTCAGTTTAGTGAGTTTAGTTTAGTGCTTGTTTATACTGCTTTATCCAACACTTAAATATGTAACCTAATTATGCCACAGTATACACTCAAAGATGACTCAATCACGTCTCACTTCCAAAGTGATTTATTTCAAGTATTCTGTCTCCGTCCGCAATTAATAGAAGAGTTTACAATTACAAAATGCTAAAGTCTGCTGATGGAGCTAAATTAATGAATCCGCTAAAACTTCAAAATGCTAAAACGCTTTCATGAGCTAAGAATAATTAAAAAAATTAATAAAAAAGAAGAAATTAGATCTCTTGATGTATTTTAATAATTATAATATTTATTATGTTAAAAATTAGTTTTGCCATAAGAATTCTTACCAACCTGCTTATCATTAGGAGACTCCACTTGAGAATTGTTCTCATTGCGAAGATCTTGGTGGAGCGAAGTTGGGTTTGTGGCGTTAATGGTCGGTGTGGGTCTCCTTGGTTTGGTGTGGACAGTGCCCTTCCTACTTGAACCCTCCAAGGCATGTCCATGGATCCTGAGTGTTCTGAAGAGTCTTCCCAGACCCAGCCTCCGACTTAATTTAGAAAGGTTGCCCAGCGTTCGACATCCATTTGAACACTGGGAGGACGGTGATGATGGAAAAGATAAAACTTTCCCTCCACCACCTTCTGAAAGTGAAAGTTCAGACACAAAAAAAAGTCGAGTGAGAAAATGAGGGGAAAAAGCAATTTCAGTAATTTCACGTTCCAAGTTCCCTCTTTCCCAGAGCGGAGGCCACTGATAGTCAAACCGAAGAAAAGTGCAGCTAGATAAAGCGATTTTGGAAGGAAACTAACTTGGGTCCCACTATCTTACCACGTACATAAAGAACGTGTCCAATTACAACATCCGCAAAAAGACAATGGACCTTCTCAGGGAGGCAGCATCTCATTTCTCCCGAAACCAGAGCCAATGATACAAAAATAGGCAACTAGGCAACTTGCTTTTGAAACATGATATTGGTACTTCTCACTTTACGTTTACATTTTGGCTGAAATGTGAAATTGCCTGGATTGAAGATGTCCTATTCGAAATCAGAGCCATTCGCAGTAAAGCTATTACCCAGTCTGAAAAAAAAGGTTCAAACAAGTGGAATTTCTTTTTCTACTTTCACTAGTTTATGAAAAATATATGAGATGAAAGGAGATATGATGCAAGGTAGTTGGGTCATAAAACGATAACTGTGAATTGCAAAAACATGTTGATGGCCCCCAAGGTGCTCGTAGTCATTCAGCTGGAAAATCCAAATCCAACCTAACTGAATAGCGACTTACTTCTATCTCCAGTTACTATCAACATCAAATTCCCATTTTCTTTTGCCCTCTTTTCCAAAAAATAATTCCCAACAGATTTCCCCTAAATTTCAACTATGACACTCCCAAACATGACCTGAATTTACCTTTGTCGTCTGTGGTGAAATAACTTTATCATAAAAGACGACATGAATTTAAATTCGAATTCACAATTGCTAAAATTTCAAGAAAATGAAATAAATAAATCTCCAGCAAGAAGTCCACACACAATTTTTTAACACCAACTGAGACATTATATCGATTAACGATATAACCATACTACCTATGTAGTTTGGTATAAATACTACTGTATAACTATACTATGTTAACTAAGAAAATATTTTGTAAAAACTAGACATGTTAGAAGTGAAAAGTCAGTTTAAAAAGAATATCTAGCTTAAACTCAAAATCAACTCAAGATTACTAATAAGTTAAATTACTTAAATTTTTTGTTTTTAATTATGTGTAAAATTGGTTGCATAGTAAGCTGGCCTTTAATATCTTCTGTGAACACTGTTCCTACTTTAAGTAAGGCAAGCAAATTTTAAGTTGACCTAACTTCAACTTCATTTAATTGTCTACATATTTTGCTAGGGTAATTGGACTCTATCTGAAGATCTCCTACCGCCCAAAACTTCAAAAGGAGAGTCTATTAAAATTCTCGTAAGAAGTTACTGATTTCTTTAAGGAAAGCGTCTCTGTTTCGTAAATTGAATTAATTTTATTTGAGAAAGGAGTACTGTGGACTTGGTTTTCTCCTTTTACTCCTTTTTCTCAATTTGTGATGAAGGAGACGGAGAAAGTTAGTCTAAAGTTAATTTTCTCCTTGTAGCAGATCCAGACGAGATTCATGTTTTAATGCTCTCTTTCCCAGCGTCAGCTCCCCTTCCAGCCCCACTTGCACTGAAATCTAGGATAATAAACCATTATTCCGTGGAGACTAATCTTAAGTTAAAACCTTCCAGATTATGCACTCCCACTACCACTTTCTCCCTCCGCAGAATCTTACATCTCCAACTTTATGCAGCAGCGCTGGAAATTTCCTCGTAAGAAAAGGAGCCTCATCCCATTGTCTCATAAAGCAGGCCCTTGTTTTCCAGCCTGTTGACGTCAACCGGAAGGACGAAACGAGCCTCAAATACTTAATATTACACAGTATCATCTCCTCTTAGCCTTCCTTCCTTTCAAAAGGGATTTGAATAATAATCACAGGGAGAGAGGAAGGGAGGGGAGGCCTTTAGTCCAATTTAATTTCTTCTCCAGCTCCAAAGTAGTGTAGGAAGCCAACACAATATCATGGAGAGAGGCTGGAAAAGCAGAAGATTATGCATCTCCAAAACTAAATCTGCCAAAAGCAATAAGGATTAGAGCCTCACTAAACTTAAGATTCACAAACCTAAAACTTCGGCTGGAATTAAACTTAAGACCTTTCCTCTTCCTAACAAAATCGAGGCATCATGCCCAAACAATTTATCACCTCGAAAATTAAGCAACAGATTTTGTTTTAATTTCATATTTGAAAAGCATCCCAATGCAAATAGTACATAGTATAGTATGAATTCTGAATTCTTGGCTAGCGTGGGACTATTATTTTCATGGGCAGAACTACGACGGCAGCGGCAAAACCCTCAAAACAATAAAAGACAATAAAACTCCCAAACTTTCTCCTTGGGTATTCCGAATTTTAGGTGTTAAATAAATTTTGTAAATTTCATTTGAGGGAGGGAATTAAAAGCAATTAGTCAGTCGTCTGACAAAATGGTGAATTAAATCCTCGGAAGGCCTGGAAGTAAGTTTGGGGAAAGTCCAAGTCCAGTTGTTGGAAGTGGTGGCGTTGGGAGACAATTAAATTCCGAAACAAAATGAAAGCTGAGACAAAGAGGGGAGTCGGACAGATGAAATAGATTAGAATTTTAGGGCAGGAGCGTCGTAAAAGGAACTGGATCAGATCCGGGAGGCTTTGCCCAAATTCATTGCAAATGTTTATTATTCCTGAGGTCACAAGGAATTCCTCAATTCCTAACCAAAGAAATAAACGAAACTTTGAAATATCTACAAGGTTTAATTCAAAGTCCAAAAGAACTTCTGAACAACATTATCTAACAAAGAATTAGAATAAGTTTAATAAACTGTTCATTTTAGTGTTTAGTCCTTTAATTATGAAACCGCGTTTAATTAAAATGCGAAGGAAGTAAAATAAATCTTGTAAAAAGTAACAATGAACCTTACAGAAGTGTTCTATTTCTCTAATAAATTTGGTCTAATCTGGTAATAGTGGTCATAAATTCTCAAACAATATTTAGCGCTGCTTTGCTAAAACTTACTTTAGTGCATTTAAGAAATACTAGTCAAACAAGTCGGAACCCAGAAATTAAATAAAAAAAATCCCCCGTCCCAGGACGGGCTTGTTTCACTTAATAAGTAATATCAATCTAATATGAAGCCATTCTCTTTCTCGACTAAAAGGAAGGCAATATTTTTTTTCAAGAACTTTTAATACCAACGTAAAAATTTTTTTTTACTGAAAGCCTCTGTAAAAGAAATAGATTTCAGGTAATTTTTTGTTCCTCTAATTTCCAAATTTTGCCTCAATTGATTTGATTTCCAATCTCATTAATCTTTCTTTCCAAACAACGTCCAATAGGATTTCTCTGATTTATTGGAATGCTGGATGAAAAAGCTCTATATCAGATTACTACCGGAAGGTGTGAGAGCCTCCAAGAAATGAACACCATAAATTGGAAGTTGATACACCAGGGATTTATTTGCTTGGTTGCTGATGATAATAAAGCATCAACAACGGGCAGAAGGGCCATTCCAGAAGAGCCCTCCGCAAATGAGAAAATTCCAATTAACAAGCCCAACAAAGGCTTTCACCTTACCTTTACTTCCATATCCATTCCGAGCGCCACCGCTCAATCCAAAATTGACGTGCGTTGGCGTCGAATTGCTTGTGACTAGGATGCTCTCAGCCTCTCCACTGCGGAGGTATCGCACTGTGTCAGGAGGGCAACTTTCTCCCTTCACCGGCGATCCAGGGCCACTCCCTTCAGAATCCAGGCCCAAACCACTGACACAGGAGAGGGAGGCCTTTGACTTGGACTTTCTCTTTGATCTCAGGGAAGAGCACCTGTAAATTCGACAAGAACAAAAAGAAAGTCAAACACCAAAAAAAAAATCCACACAAAAGGCTTCGAAATTCCAGGACATGCAAAACTTATAAGCCTCCTCCAACATTTCTACACCACCGCTGCCTTGCCTCTTCGCTTCGTAAAAAGCAAATCCTAGCCTTTAGCCTACTTTCCCCCACTCCAACGTTCCAGAAAATCCAAAACCCTATGTCAAGTCCTGATAAAATATTCCTAACAACCTAGGAGTAGAAAAAAGGATTCATACAAAGTCAGCCAAATCTCTTTTCAAGCCTCAATAAGTCTCCTTCGCAGATTCAAAAGCCCTAAACCCATGTCTTTCAACCTTTTCTCTTAATTTTTATTTTCAAGACTTGAGGGAAAGTCAGTGGAATGAAGACACAAAATCTAATGACTCCTTCCTCCAATGAAAAAAGAACGTCGTCGGGAGGGAAAGAAAGAAAACAATTGAACTAATCCATCCAATTTATTCGTGAGGCCCTTGATATTTCCTATTTCCCCAAGGACCGGAAACTGGATCCAGTGAAGAAGAAGGATTGGATCACTTCTCTCTCATATCATTCCCTCCCATCCTTTTACAAGAAGAAAAAAGACAAGAGAGGGGGGCCCTTTGGAGGGAGAAAGCACATTAAGCCACACTTTCCTTCTAGCAGTCTTCCAGTGCCTTCGAAGTGAAGAGTCAAGAATGAAGCGCTGAGTGGCTGAAAGATAAAGGCTCAGAAAATTAAAGGTGAAGATCCGCAGACACTTCAAATTCAGCAGGAATCAAGACACTGTCGAAATCATCACCTAAACTTAGCCCCGCCTCCTCCTTCCAGACATTCGTTTTCACTTCAATTCTTCTTACCAAAATTAGAGTTACCAAAATCAAATCAAATTCTCCTTCCAATTCTGTTTCTAAGAATTTTTACCAAAAATTTCGAATGTGCCTATTAACTACGACAATGTGAAAGTTACAGGAAATTCCTTTCTCCATTTAGAAAACAAAATGCATTTCTTCTCATGAACAACGGGAATTTTGGAAATGAGGCAATAGGAATTCTTTACTCAAATTCCATTGGAATATGGGCCTCTTGAAAATAAGTCCATTTTAAGTCTATCTCAATTCAAAACCACAACGACAGCGTTCCCACAGCATACCAAAAAAAGAGGTCAACTTTCTCTCTAATATCTGGCACACGTTTTACAGCCTTTTCCGCAAATTTCAGTCACTTCTTCCTTTCACCCTTCCAAGCATCTACCTTGACAGAACTAATTGCACAGATTTTGAAATACATCTACAAAACCGCCCCTAACTCATTATTTCCTGCCCCATTCACCTACTCCCGTCATCCTTCCCACGCAATTCCGTAAAGCTTCCCTGCATTCTGAAGAGGAAAAAGCAATTGTGAGAATCGAAATGGAGCTCCTTCCCGCACTATTTTCCGCTTCTAGCTTCCAAATCTGCACTCAGGCGATAAGTGTTCCCTAAAAGGAGAAGAAAGAAGGTAAAGCTGGGAGAAAAGCCTATGAAAAATGGAAGGAAAGTGAAAGTGAAGGAACTCTCTCATGTGTGGAAATAATAATTTGTTCCTGCAAATGGGAAACCTACTTTCACTTCTCCAGTCCTGACGCCTCATTCAACCGGAAAGGAATCTCGCGCACCAGTATCTCACTCCATGAGCTTCCCACAAGGAAAAAATTCAAAACAGTCATTTTAATTGTTTTCAGTTTTCGCTTCTTTTTTTTTCCTTTGCCTAACAAAACAGAAACATGATGCGCTTCACTTCCGGCTTTTACTTACGCCTTGGCTGGAGATGACGGGAAATGTCGATTACGTCTGACAGGAGGTGCATAGTCATAGATGTCATCTCGGTCTACCAGGCAGCTTGAGGGCTACAAAATATATACAAAAGTGTGGTAAAAAATAAGGGAAATGGCTGTTAGTCCTAAATCTATTGAGAATTGTGCCTCTCTAAAGGTAAACGGAGTGAGAAATGGGATTTAGATTTTTGGAAAAGTGGAAGAAAGAGACAAGACGAGCCCTGGGAGAGCGGCAGATGTCTTCTAAACTTGCCGCCATCTCCATCCATCTGAAATCAATAGGAAAAATAGGGAAATTGGAAAGTGTAACATACGACTTTCTTCTCTGACTTTCCACATATGTGGAGAAAGTTAGTGTCAGGAGAAAGCTAATATCTCTTCGTAGTCAGAGTGGAGGAGAAAGTAGTAGTGCACACAGGCTGTAAACTGCTGTTACAAAATCGTTTCCCTCACGTTACGCAACTTTATGAGCAAATAATGTTTCCAATTTAAATTCAGTTATCTCAACGTTTGTAATATGAATACCATACCTCGACCCTTCTTTTACACTTATTTCTCAAAATTTCACTTCGAAGTATGATTAAAATGATGGAGAATTGTTGTACAAACTTTCAAAGAGAAAAGAAAAAGAAAGTAAGAATAACAATACTAACATGGGTACAATAAAAAATTAAGCAAAGCTGCAACATATTTCGCCTCATCCTTTCTGTATGAACTAATGAGAAACGATCATTGAATAATAAAAAACAAATGGTAAATCACTTGTCATTACTTACAGAGTAAATACCGGGCGTATAAATTTGTTTGTGTTTATTCGGACTAGAAGCGTTTCCCAAGGTAGCCCCTCCCCTTGGGTCCAATACATTTTCGTATCCCGGAGGTGGATTCACCTTCGGATGCTGTTGACCCGCCGTCCGTAAATTTCCGGCAGGTACAATCACAGACTCCAGGTACTGGTGATGCGGGTAGGGATGATGTGTGGGTGTTATATAATTACTTGGACCGATCCTATTGATCTCTTCGTAAGTATTGTCCGATGGATAGTCCTCGTAGTCAAATTCTCTACAATTCAAATTGGAAGCCATATTCCGCTTTCCAGCCTTCCGAGGTGTAGTCTGTTCCCGGATACAGTTGCCATCCAAAGAAAACTGTTTGGATTCAATTGAGGACAGGAGGCCACACACCGTGGGAACCGCACAGTTTGGGAATGATAACCCTTCTGACCTCACCCTCCTTGACTGCCCTGACAAATTACCATTTGACTTCGGACTGGAGTTTATCTTGAGGAGTTGTCCAACCGTTTGGAGTTGTAAAACATCGAGGCCATACGGAATCTGCTCAGCATTTCCAGTCGAATTTCGAAAGTTGGACTTCTTAGAAGCGTCTCTCTTGGTGAGGCTGTTAGTTGCAAATGTGGGAGGTCCACGATACCAGCTACCACTGCCACCGGCTTTCGACTTCTTCCCACTCCTATCCCATCGATGCCCTAGGATTTCTTCCGGCGTGGAAGAACTGCTTTCAGTGTTTGTACTCGCCGAGGTAGTCCTTGGATCGTAATAGTTTCTCGAAGCCAAGTCCTGCTCAATCCCTGAACTTGAGTCCAAATCTTCTGAGTCAACTTTTTTTACAGACGAAGTGGGCTGGGGGAGTTGAGGTCCATACAAATGAGGCTGTCCACCGCTTCTAGAGTAGCGGTCTAGGTTTTCTTGTGTCAATTCATTGAACGGTCCCGTTGTCCCAAATGGCCTTGATGACTCGGAAGTCACTGGAGGCTGAAATTCCCAAGAAATAAAGTTAGCTGGCTTTGTAGTCAATGGAAGTTACGCACTTCAGTGGAAGCCATGTTAGTGAAGGCGAAGGGGAGAAAGTTTAGTTTTAAGTTGGAATATACTGCTGTTCTGGAGGAGGCATTTAAGAAGAGATTCATCATGATCCTGCTGCCACTACGTGACAGTTTAGAGATTTAGTCTGTCAGTTTACATGAAAACGCAAATTCTTTCCAGGAGAACAAATCTCATCAAATCAAAATCAGTTTTTAAGGTCATATTTCATCAATTCCATTGAAGTTTGTTTAGTAAGAAACTGGACTTTCTCCTGCGTGTATGTGTCTCGTTAATAATCCTCTTCTTTAAAAGTTAAGGGCGTTTATTCTTCACTCCTGACAAAATCTACGATTTTATTAACAAACTTGCTTATCTAACAATCTAAGAAACTTTTTAGTCGTGTATTTGAAAATCAGGGTCAGTGAAGCATGTTACAAATTAATCAGAATAAATGCCAGCACCTATTCCATTGAGAACTTCCTTGCGTCGAACTTTCTCCCTAAGTCATTTTTACACCTTTCAACCATTACAAAACTTGTTCAAACTTGAGATACTTTTACATAAGTTACATTAATTTCAAAAACTTCCCAAAACACACAAATTCTGCCGCCTTTCCCCACTTTGAATCAATACCATAATCCGAAATATCTGGAGCAAATGCCGCATCAATCAAGATCAATGTCATCAAATGCCGTGGAAAAAAAAACTGACTTGTTCAGGTAACCGAGGTGCTACTGAAAAGTGGGAAGAATTTTCTTCGCCCAAATTCTCAGTCAACTCCTTCCTAAATCATGATTTTTGAATTTTTGCTCTAGTCCACTGTACCAAAAATATGACAGTTTAGAGAGGTTTCTACGTAGTATTTCTTCTAGAAATCCTGTTTATGACTTTCCAAACAAATAGTAGTAGTAATCACAGTCACAAATAGAGCCTCTCTGTCTCCCTATTGGAAATAGACACAAAAGAGCCCCGTCTGACTTGACATTGAGGTCCAAAGCACTTTCTCCAGCCAAAAATTCACACTACTAGTGAAAGGACTTGGCGTATACTTATTTGAAAGGAGCCGAAGTTTATCCTAGAGTTCCCTTTGGCATTGCTACCCTTTCAATGAGCCAGAATCGTGCCGACTGTCAGGAAGTGAGTAAAAGTAGACAGAAAGACGGTGGTTTCTTCCATTCTTATTATTGACTTTGCCCTCTCCCTCCACTTTCCCTGCCTTGACAGGCCAGACGTCTTGCCTTTCCCTTCATTGCCCTGCCACATACTTTCCAGCCTTCGCAATTCTTAGATCACAATGATCTCAGTTGATCCCTTCCAACCCGCCCTTTCTCCTGCCTGCTCCCGGGACGCCTTCGAAATTTGGACCCTTTCAATTCTCATCTTCTCTGATTCCGCCAGATCCAAATACAGCCCAAGACCCTTTTCAATAAGTCCTTTTTCATATTATTTAGAATTTCTTTTTCGAAAGTATTGGAAGTATTCCGAATTTGAAGCTACTTAACAGAAAAGGTTAACCTCAGCTTCTGTCGTCTCTGTATCTCAAGTTTTTTTTTCTTCAAAAATAAAAAAAAATACTGAATTTGAGATTTTAGAAAAATTATATTTTTAAAGGAATTTCGCCAATTTAGACGTTGGGAAGAAGAAAAAGAAACAAATAATTTGGAATCTCATTGGCCTACAAAAACTGAGGGATTACTACACTGCTATGAATTTTATTGGATAAAGTTTAACTTTCTCTTCTCTCAAACTTTCTCTTCTGAACTCTCCCACTTTTTCTCCTTGTTTTAAATATTCCATCCCAAAGTCTTCTAAAGGCAATTTATGTCAATTACAATCCATATGCCTCCTACTCCCTACTGTAAATACTTGAAAAAGTTGAATCTGAATCCGGAAAAGTTTTGGATGGAGAGAAAGGACTTCAGAAAAGTATTCCCCTACTTTCTCTTCTAGCTTTCTCTTCTAGCTTTCTCTTCTAGCTTTCTCTTCTAAAGCACTTCTGGCCGCAATCCTCTTCTATTAATTCTTCTAGTAGCTAGCCCTCCCTAAGCATTTGAGCAAGCATCTCTCGTATTGTTTTCTTTGCCAATACTCCTACTCCTAGCTCTCCAATCCATGAAAGTCCCATTAGTATCAAGATAACTTCAAGCGTTACAGCTTCAGCTCAAGGAGACAGGCAAGGGCCTTCTTAAAAAGCTCTCTCCCTACAATTTCACTTTCACTCTTCTTTTCTTCAAAATTCTTTTACTTTTTTTCCTTTCTGCCTTTAGTTCGTGTTCTACGCCACATTTTTTCTAGAAAAAAAAATCTATTGCAGGAGGAGGACTAGTAGAATTTTCGCTTTCTCTTCAGCTTGAGAGAGCTTGAGAGAGACATGTATCGTTGGCTCTCCTTCCGCTTCAATTTCGATCTCCACCGTCCAACAGTCGAGGAACTGCCTAATGGATAAACTTGAGGAAGTTAAAGATCCAGAAGGAAGGGAAAAAAAGTCAAGTCGTGAACTAAATTGAAAATTAAATTAAGGGAAAGTGTGTGCTAGCACTAAAAAGGAGCTGCTTACAAAAGTAGAAACTAGGCACGAATGATGTGAGGTTCAAAAACTGTTGCAGAACAAGGAGTTGGAAGTAAAGGCTGTGCGAAGTGTTCAAAAATAAAATTATGTTCTTATGAGCTTTTCTAAAATCCTAACCCAACCTTCTTGTTGTGTTTTGCGCTTGTGTCCAACTCGAAATACTTTAGTAGATTTTGAAGTTCTTTTCGTTTTGGGACGAGTAAATAGGTAAATTAACTTTCTTAATTTACGGTAGGCGAATTTCTGGAAAATGGTTCCCTGGACTCCTGCTACCTTATCTGAAGGGCTGCAGGGCCCTTGGAAGTATTTTCAAGATAACAAATCCCGGTGGACGCTTGTCTGCGGAGGACGAAATGTCTGTTCCACTGCTAATGGCTCAGTAACATGAACAGCTCAACTCAGGAAAACCATTTACCTAAAATGGCCGCCTTCTTTCAACAACAATTATAACCAGAAATAATTTTTCAAACAACAATAGAGATAGAGATTTTCACGATTTGCTCTAAGATGAGTATAGTATCAAGTATCTCACACACAGTGTTGAAGGCATGTCAAAGAATGTGTAACTATCAAAAACGGGGTTTTTCGTATGAATCTGTCTTTATAAACTTCAAGTATCATTTCGGATTCAGCTCGATATCACATCAGCCATCAAAAAACTTGTGTTCATCAGATTTTTTTTTTTTTTTTATAAAAGATCTAAAAAAAAAAGTAATATTAAAACCGAAACGTCGTAGCGCAGCGATTAGTGAAATCTCATCAGGCGTCAGCAACTGGTCATTTGGCATGAATTAGATCAATTTTTAGTAAATTAAGTTTCGTACGTCTTTATTTGAAAGAAGTCGACACTTGCTTGGTCCTACTAATAATTATCTACTAATTTGTTCCATTCTAAAAATAAAATAAATAATTTGTAACATCGCAAATACTCGCAGGATCCTCCAATCACTACTACTACTGGTCAGACCTGACGAAATAGAACTTTCCACGAGAAAGTCGTCTTAATTATTCAATCCAATCCAACTCCACAATCTGTCAACTCCAGCAAAGTTAACATTGACTTCCAAATCTCTTCGGCGAATCACAAAACGCCGAATTCGAATAACTAGTTAGAAAGTTAGAGAAACTTTCCTTGTACCTACCCTTCTAATTGGATGATGATCCCGTAATTGACTCTTCGTTAACAGGGTCCCATCCACTACTGGCTGAAAATCTTCCGGTTGAGAATGCTGGGAAGTAAATTTCCTCAACGAGGGCTCAACCTTTCTCCGTCGTTCATTACCCGAAACTACTGGCACATTTCTTTGGGAGTGTGTCCTTGGGGAGGGTAAGGATTCGTAGAAGTGGTGATCAAGATAGAGTGGTCCACAGTCACACTCATCAATATCCTGGTAGTCACTGCTGCATTTACATGGAGACCCCTCTTCTGGCTGATGACTACTGGAAGACAAAAATCTCTTCTGGAGACAGTACTTCAGCTCATCACTCTCTCCATCTCCATTTGGAAATTGAGTCTGAGTGTGGTGGTGAGCGTAGTCCAGAAACTGCCGTCCATCACTCCTACTGCCCAGCATCTCCTTCCCAAAATGAGAGAGTCGTAAGTGACGAATGGCTTGAAGGAATTCAATCTTCTCGTGGATGTCTCCCACTCCAATGATTTCTAAATCCGTTTCACCCATCTCAGCACAAATTCGGAGGTCTTGGTAGCCGTGCTGTACAAAGGGCTCAAAGTAGTGGGAGAGGTCGAGAGATTGGAGCCATTCAAAGAGCTCTCTTTGTTTTACCAATTGTCGGCTCATCATTTTTTTTTCAGTAAATTGGTCGAGTCAATTGGTGGCTGCTAGGCATAGAGGGTTGTCTTGTTAAATCCAAAATAAGCTTTTGAACATATAGACAATGCTTCTCGGATTACTTAATCCTAATGAACTTCTTGCGTCACTCCGCAGTAGTCTCCAGTAGCACTGTCCTTCTTAACATGTCATTCAAAACGATCCAGGATTTAACTAAACGCTTTAATTAGTTTCTGGACGCCGACGTTCCGCGAACTGCATAACAATCGTAACTTCTCAAAGCGTGTTGTTAGCACACTATACAAAAAAAACACCGCACCAACTTCTGTACAAAACGTGTCCAGCGAACGAAGGAAGTTTAGAAGTCAAGAGCTGCAAATGTCCAATTTGCATTCCGGGCTCCATTTACACTTACATATAATTTTCACTTGATATGACTGAAGCCATTACCCTTTGTAAAAACTCGAGTCCAAATCCAAGTCTCTCACAGAAATTAGAAACATGTTCAACTCGCCTGACATAAGGGACACTTTTCATAGAAGCTAACTTCCTGGCAACAGATGCCGAACGCTTGTGTGGTTGATAAGTTTCTGTGGAGACAAAAGTGTGTTCCGTGACTTCCCAGGGCCCATGAACACGTTTTGTGTGTGCCACCCGGGTCAGCCTTCAAGGGTTCCTTCCTCTTCGGCCGTTTCCAGAGGACTAGCGAGCTCCAGCGCCTTCCTCATCCCTTTTAGAATACAAATCCATTTCTGCAAGGGAGTCTTCTTCAGTGTTGAGGGAGTGTTGAAGCATCTGCCTTCCCTTTCTCTCCTTCCGAATTCCAGGTCCCTTGTTAAGGGCTCTGATGAAAAAGAGACCTATAGTTGAAGCCTTTGAATGAAATGAAAGTCAAGGGATCTACCTTTTTTGTGAGGGCAGGAAGAGCCTGATAATTTCCTCTCACTTCACTTAACCCGCTGAAGAAGACTTTCCTCCATTTCTGTCAGCCTAAACGTCCCTTCAGTTGGCGGCGAGAGAAAGCACCGTAGTCGAGCGACCTAAAACAAATGAATCAAATGGATTTAAGCAGGCTCCCCGAGGAAAGAGGGAGAGGAGCGGAAGGGCCTGGTCGTAAATTAGGGCGTAATGCATAAAGTGGACATCCAAGCTATCCATGTCCAATTCGCCAAATTAAGAGTTATAACACCACCATCAATCCAGCGTTATTTTTATTACTTCCAAAATCCTTTACTTCTCAATCCGCTACACTTCACATTAAATTTTTTCCAAGAACAAATCTAAAAAATACTTTGGAGAATAAAACTGTTTAAACTCACAACCATTGTAAATTATTTATTTTTAAATGCATTTAGTACTTATCAACGGTGTCACTGTACCTAGACTTACAAACTTTAATCCTATTCTTTATCCTGTAACATGAATCATCCAATCATCGCTTCGCTGTGCTCATCTAACGTTCATTCAAAAAAGATTACTAACATAATCTATCAGCAAAATGTGTTTTCGACTTTGGATTTATTCTAAACTCGTTAAAACAGAAGAAAGAAGGCTTTCGGAATATATTTGCGGAATTGGATTAAAAAATCTCGTTCAGTCCATATTATAGAAATAAAATAAACCGTGGTGTACTGCTATTTTTGCTTTCACATTACAATTACAATATTTGTGATTCTCAAATTTGCAATTCTGCTTCTGCAGGAACAACCAATTCCTTCTTTAAAGATTACTTTTTTTATTACCTTACCTGCCTATAAGAAATGTTTGTAAACAGCCACTTAAAAAAATGGAGAACGCACTGACGGACAATGATGAAATGAATTTAGGATGGAATGTGTAAATAGCTCTAGAACAAAAACAGGTTTACATGAGTTTAATTGTTTATATGAGTTAAGTATCCTGGTTGCTTGTAATAATGGCAAAGATGGAATTTGAATAAATAACAATAGAACATGGTCTAGAGAAAGGACACACGTGGAACATGAAAAACAAGAATAAATTAGAGATCAGTCACACATTCACAACATTTCCAAGTCTCCACGCTCCGTATCCAAGATCCACCAACGGTAGACTGAACCCTTCCAAGACCACTTGGCCCATTCTCCACTTAAACCCCACATCACAAATCAGGATTTGATTTAGCATCTTCCACAGCACAAACGTGTTTTTGGCCCATCATCTCCACGATTCCTCCTAGGGAAAAGACCACGGACGCCGACCTCCTACTTCCATTTCCATACCTCCTTCCATTCAAAATTATACAGAGCCTTTCAGAAATACGGCCAGAGACAGATTTTCCCAAAAATGGAAAGCATTGTCCCATTGCCAGGAGATTCACATTACCTAAGCTCTTCGACCTCTCAATGTCAATTTGCTATCATAACAAACACCTTCCTCTACGAAAATGCATAGAAATAAAAACAGAGGAAGGGAGACCTAATGCTCAAAACCAAAACGCATCTCACGCACTTCTTCAGTCGCTCTACAACAATAAGTAGCAATAAAAAGCTACACCTTGAAACGCTCGCCTGAAAATGAAGAAGGAAGTGGGCGGAGCAGTACCCTTGATGTTATAAGTCTACCTGTCGCCAGCCACCTCTCATGCAACAATTAACAACCGCCCGATCAACGGAAGGATAACATGTAATAAGGACGCTTTGGATTGTGGGCTCGTCTAACTTCAATTCTACAGCCTCTAGATTTATAGCTGAGATTAAGTGCACTCCTGTTGTAGTTACTTAAAAAGTTGCGACGACGAGCGAATACGAAAATAGGGCTAAAATGGAAAATTAAAAATTAAACTAATATCGGAAGTTTTACTTACAAATTGACAGCAGGCCAAGAACAGAGAATTTTAGTCGTGGAATTAATTGCGTGTTGTTGTAATGCACGCCACACAACTGCACACAAAATACAAAATCGATGTAATAACTGAAAAAAAAACAATTCCACTTTCACTTTATTCTTTCAGAATTTGAAATTACATCAATTTCCATTTCTCTTCTTGTCCCCCAAAATCAAGATTAAGATCACTTCCCAACGAATCACGATCACGAATCTCTACTAAAATACAATTACCTGTTTTCTCTATAAAGCTCTGAAATTCAAAATTATTTTAAAAAAAATACTGCCTAATTTTCCAATTATAACTTTAAAAGAGCCCTATTTTGAGTTATGGACGGCTTTCAAGGACGCACGGTTTCTAAGATGAGAAACGGGATGCATCATTGTCAATGCCAATGACTCTACTAATTCTGAACTTGCAGGATGGCTTCAACGTGACAAAGATGCTACCTGTGCTCTCAGGTGTAATGTGTCCAAAACACTTTTTTGTTCTTTTCAAATGCAAGGAAGGGGAAGGGGCCTGTGTGTTGAAGACAAAAAGTGAATGTGTAATTCATGAGAAGATGACTGAAGATCCGCCGGAAGCAATGTAAATGTCTCTCGGTAGCCAACCATACCTAATTCAGATCCTAATTCCCCTTGTAGTACCAGGCAGGATTACTTCGTGATTCGTGAAGCCCTGGAAGGAAAGGCGCAAGGACCTATTATGCTGTACAAAATGCATTTCCCATCAGATAGGAAGGACTCGAAGGACTGCTCCCTTTGAAGACTCACAATTTACCCTATTTTCCTTCAAAAAGTCTCCAGGTGAGTGGTAAGCAAATGGAACCGGTTCTCAGAGGCCCTCAAGATTCTTAATGATTTCCTAAAGTAAATAAAGAGCCCACGTCTCCGTCATGAAAAGAATTAGTTGAACACTTATTACTTTCTAGTTCCTATTTACGAAACCCGTTTTTTTTTCTACCTAGCATCACCAAAATACTTTTACGAGAAACTTTCATCGAAAGAAATAAAAAAAAAACACTCAAACATTGTTTAAATTTGAAAATGGACAATTCTCAAAGCTCCTGCAATTCAGAAAGATGGTAGAATTACAGATTAAGAGGGAGGATTAAACGTTATCAACTTAAATTCAAGATCAGCGCAAGTATTACTACCATGCAACTTACGCAGTCTTTTTCTTTTGAACATTTGCAATTGAATTGAATAGAATAAAATCAGTGACGCGACTCTCCCAGACTCGTGCGTTGTCCTATTTTCTTTGATGGATTAAAAAAAAAGTTATTTAAAAAAATCCATTGAAAGGAAAAGACTGTAGAGTGTAATGGTGCACGGGAAAGAATTCGAGAGCAACCTCATCAGGGAAAGAAATGAATAGGAAGATTAAAGAAGGAAGTTTTGAAGATCAAAAGAATCTTCCAAATTCAAAGGAAATCTCCAGAATTTCCACTACCCACATTCTTTTGAGTGTGGTTCCCACTCCATAGTAAAGTATTTTTCAGTGCAAGAAATCAAATGGAACCACCACCACCATCCACTGCACGCACGACGAGACGACTCTAAAAAGGTTTGATGGCTTGGCGTGATTAGAAAAATTGAAATTTAGATTCAGGAAGCCCCACCCCATCATTCCTATTTTTTTTTACTTTAAACTTGAAGAATTCAAATTTTCATTTCGCTTCTAGGAAATCGTCCTAGGAAGTTAGAAGTAAAAATAATTCCCAATGATTTGTTAATTTTTAAAAAGTGAAAATCAATTTTCCCTGCAAATTCGACATTGCTATGCTATGAATTGATCTCGTGAATGACTGTAACATGTAAGAATGATTTAACAATTGAAATTAAGACACAAGAGATTACTGAAAGTAGGAATTGGAGCGAGTGTGATTTACACGTAACTTTTTCTAACTAATTAATAATTAGAAAGGGGTGGAGGCCGAAGGATTTGAGGCTGTTGAAGGTATCTGTATAAATATGGGATAATAGTTAAGTTGCTGTTAAAGAGATCGACTTGAAGGGTTATTTGCCACAGGTGACCACCTTGGAGTAGTCATCTCCATCCAAGCAGACAGAGGCACTTAAGGGCTCCGCTTGATCCACCTTACGAGAGTTCATCGGCACACACCCACCAATTAAGTGCTCAGCCTCCTCCTAACGACCCATGTAACTTAATTTCATTAAATCTAAACCTAATCACATCCCAACACCACAAATCAAAAACACAGAAATAATTTTCACTTTCTGTACGATTTTGAGTACCATCACTACAAAAAGAGCGAATCTGAGACACTTCACTCTCATTGGACTCTCTGCCTTCATCGGCAGCATCAGTTCAAAAGCAGAACAGAAAAAAAACCTAAGAGCATCAGTGTCACTTTAGAACGGAATCCTTAAAAATGGTAAGCAGAAGTGAAAAAAACACAACAGAATTCGCTAAAATCTTTAAGAAAAAAAAAGAGTAGTATGGATTGACGCGCTTTTTTGAAATAGCGTAGATTTTTAGAAGCAGTTAGAATTTTTCTAATGTAATCTAACGATGCTATGTAAGAGATGAAGATGAAATTTAAAGATTTCAAAGAAGCTTAAAAGATTTTATGCTTTTCTCGTTTCGTTTCCTCCAAAAAGTATCCTCCTCAGAGTTGACCGCATGAAAACGAAAGTTAATAATGACCTTGATTTACTTCAATATTTAGCCATTCTTTCAGTAACATTTTATTAAAAAAATCAATATGAAAAAAAAATACTTCAGGACTTCGTGCCGCTTCATCGTTTTCAATGACTTTTGCGTTTCACGTCGAATTATTCGACGTGCAATATTTTTATTATTTCATAATGTGAAATAATTTTTTCGTTCTTAAATAATATACGACTCGAATATTATTTCAGAATGAGAAATCAATTATCATGAATGAGTATCATTTATCGTGGTCAAAATCATTAAATTAATTTTCCTTCCAGTGTTCAATAGCTGCGCTGATTTTGGGGCTGTTCGTGTTGACCTCGGTTAGCAATTTGGCCAAAGCTGAAGCTCCTCACAACTATAACAACTATGACTCTGCTATGTTCCCACTGCAAGATTTTGACGAGTAAGTAAAAAAAAATTGCAAACGTTTAGCGCCTGCTTAATGGATGATACTTATGAAACATCATTTCATTATATTGCAGAGAGCATCATGATTTGATCCATGTCCAAGCAGAGCATGAGCACCACTCAGGAGAAGACTATGGATTCTCAGAACTGACCCCTGACAATCCATTCAAAGGTCAAGAGTTCGGAAATTCCTACAGTCCACCCAGCGGTGGTTACACCGCCGCCCCAAGTAATACCTACAGCTCACCAAGCACTCCCTACGTCGGTGCACCCATTGAATCAAACTCGATAGACATTGAGCCCGCTCGCTACCCTGGTCAAGGTCAACAGCCAAGGCGCCCTGCGTCACCACCTAAAAAAAGTTCCCAAAAGGCTTCTCCATTTGCTGGATTTAGGTCCCCATTAAAAGCGATTAAAGATACTATTTGGCCCACCACATCTAAGCAGCACCACGCCCCCCCGCGCCCAAGACCGTCACAACAGTCTCAAGGTTGGTCATCACACGGCGCACCGTCACCACCACGACCACAGCCGACCTACGGAGCACCAACAGTGCCTCAACCCCAGCCAACCTACGGAGCTCCAACGCAGTCTCAAGGTTGGTCATCACAAGGTGGACCGGGACCATCGCGACCACAACCGACCTACGGTGCACCAACAGTGTCTCAACCCCAGCCAACCTACGGCGCTCCAACGCAGTCTCAAGGTTGGTCATCGCAAGGTGGACCGGGACCATCGCGTCCACAGCCAACCTATGGAGCGCCTCAACCCCGACCAACTTACGGCGCTCCTATGCAGTCTCAAGGTTGGTCATCACAAGGTGCACTGGGACCTTCGCGACCACAGCCGACCTACGGAGCACCAACAGTGTCTCAACCCCCGCCAACCTACGGCGCACCAGCGCAGTCTCCAGCTCAACCAACTTATGGCGTTCCCCCTCAGTCACAGCCCACCTACAGTGTGCCAGCGCAGCCACAACCTACCTACGGTGCACCACAACAGCCGCAACCCACTTATGGTGTGCCAATGCAACCACGACCAACTTATGGTGCACCCCAACCCACATACGCCGATCCGGCGCCGCCGCGACCAACCTATACCGCACCTCAAGAGCCACAACCAACGTATGAGGCGCCACAACAGCCGCAACCTACATATGGTGCACCACAGCAGCCGCAGCCTACTTATAGTGCACCTCAGCCGCCACAACCAACTTATGGAGCGCCCCAACAACCACGACCAACTTATGGCGCACCAACGCAACCTCAGCAACAACCACGGCCAACTTACGGCGCACCAATGCAACCTCAGCAACAACCACGCCCAACTTACGGTGCACCAATGCAACCCCAGCAACAGCCACGCCCGACTTATGGTGCACCAATGCAACCACAACAACCACGGCCAACTTATGGCGCACCAATGCCACCTCAGCAACAATCGAACCCCACTTATGGTGCACCAATGCAACCCCAACCAAATCCTACCAACGGAGCACCAATGCAACCCCAACCAAATCCCACCTACGGAGCACCAATGCAACCCCAACCAAATCCCACCTACGGAGTACCAATGCAACAACCTCAGCCACAACCAACCTATGGTGCACCCGCTCAACCCCAACCACGACCCACCTACGGAGCACCGCCCACATCTGGATCCAATCCGGTACCTCCAGCAGAATATGAAAACCTCGAAGGATGGTCGCCAGGACCCGGTCCCACAAATTTTGGTATTCTACCCTCTACGACTACTAAAGGTTCCACCCCATCTGGCAATGGCGTCATGACATATGCTCCACCCACACCATCGGCTCCATCCTCAAGTCCCACCATTCTTCCGAGTTATGAAACTCCACCCGGGATGACTGGCTACGACAGTTCGCCTCAAGTTCCAGCAGAGGGCCCAAGTCAAGGAACCCCCATCGAACCTAATTATCCAAGTCAGCAACCCCAAGGTTTTCCCAATGAACAGAAACAACAGCGTCATACTTTTCCTGTTAACAAGGGCCAATCATTCAGCTTCTCTTTTCGCAAGCCACACCCCAAGGGACCGCCCCATACAAAAATTACCCTAAACTACAAAGGCAAGTTCATGAATTTACGTTTTAAACCTCTCGACAAGACGTTTCGAACTTAATTAATTTTACAACCTATTTCTACAGGGTATATGCCTCCTCCATCACCTTCCGTTCCAAGCGAGGGCGGCTATGGGTACTCTCCCAACTCTTATGACGGAGCAGGATTGGCAACGTTTGGTAATAATGAATAAACATTTTTCGAAATTCTAGTTAAATAATTAATTGTTTGGTAAATGCTTCTGTTTTTTTTTAGAATACGACCGGAGAAATTTTTTGAATCAGTTGTTTCCTCAATCAGAACAATCGGATTCAGGTTACGGGGGTAGCAAGAGCAGCTCAAAGAAAAGGTCCAACTCAGCGTCCTAAGCTTTTCGGCTTTTCAATTGTCATGCACGCTTATAAGCAAACGCCATTTCCTAATTTCTAAAACATTCCCGCCTACCCTATACGATGAGGAATATGTTGCACGAAGAAACGAATTTTCTTGTCAGCTTTACCGCACTGTTATGTTGTGATGTTTTAACTTATTGTTACCGAAATTCCACATTATCCTTCATTCTTGTTATTACATGTCTAGGACCAATAAAAGAAAGTTCACTAATCGTATTTCCAATAAAACAATAAGTTGGAACGAAAAAATCGTACGGCAATTCGTTGCTGAAGTGCAAATCTGAATTTAAGGTCTTCACAAAAACAAACGAACAGCGAAAAATGGAGTATAGCAGCATAGACATCTTGTGGAGCTTCGCCTTCGCTTGCGCTTGCCCATTCAAGGATTTGGATTTACAATCAATTAATAATTTGTAAAGATTTTTTTTTAAATCCTGATTCAATCACAAAATTAGAAATTGGAGCTAGCTTAACTTTTGGCTGGAACTATTTTTGAAGGCAGATTTGAAACACCACAATCACATTCAGAATGTTCCTTCATAAGACAGAGTCGACATATGGGCGTGTCATACCCAAGCCTGAAGCGGAGGGAAAACCTAAGGAAGAAGCCATCGATGAAACTCCAGTTCCCATTCAAGACCAGATTGAGAACCTGCGCACGAAGATCAATCTTAAAGGTAGAAATGAGCAGCGCATCAGAACTGTTAACCGTAAAAAGAACAACTTCTAAGCTTTTAAAACTTCCAGAGCGCTACAACAAAGTAATTAGCGAAGAGCTCGAGGAATCTCGTCAAGGAGCCTCCAGCATCCTATTCGACCTCTACAATGAAACGAGGGAACTCCGCGGACGCCTTATTGAGGCCCTCAATGCTGAGAAAGCTGCCGTTCAAAATGCCCTCAGAACCCATCGTTTCTTCCAGTTGGCCATGACGGATAGAACAGCATCAGTAAGTACCGCAATATAAATTCAAACAAGCATTATTGCATGACCCCGAACACCCAAGATGATGCCTCAACAATATTGTTCAAGGGAGTATCTTGTGCTTGATAGGTAGCTATTCCATGGCTCCAGGACATTCTCTTCGATGCGTGTAAGAAATTCAACGCTCTGCTCTGCTACCTGGCTGCAAAACGAAAGAAATTGGAAGAGGCCGAGTCCATGGTCGTCATGATCGAGAAGTGGCCACGTCCCGGCACACTTCCCTGGGAACTCGAAGCCATCATTGAATTCATTCGGATTGAGAATCGAATCGAGTCTGTTAAAGGCGAGTTTCAACTCGCTCTTTCGTCTATTTTAAAATTTTCTAAATTTCCAAATAAATTCCTTTTCATTTCAATAGTCAAACTCGAGACTGCTACAATCCTTCACTCCAAGTACTATGAAATCAAGTTCATCCTCCGAGAAGAGGGAGGAAAATACTTGCCAACCCTCAAAATTTTGGAAAATCAAGTTGACAATCATCGTAAGGAGTTGGCTGGACTCAAGAAAATGCTTGTTGACGCCTACAAGGTCCAGGAATTTAATATTTGACTGAAAGTGCAATATATTCACTAAAACGTCCTCTCTTTCCAGTTCCTGGAAGATGCCAAGCGTAACCAGGCTCTAACTGAACGTGAAGCTTATGACAATCGCAAGGAGAGACGCCGTCAAATGGGCAAAATGAAAAAAGCCGTCGACAAGCTACTGGCCGAAAATGCAAATCCAATGCCCAACAAGCGCCTTCAGCGTGAAGTCATGAGTGACTTCGGTTGGATTACAAGCAGTGAGCAAGAAGTGGTCGTCACTGAGGAAATGCTCAAAGCTAAGAACGAGAAGATTGAAATTTTTCAAGACAGAGCTCGAAGACTCGTTGACTCCATGCGCGTGACGGACTTGACGCAGATTCCAGCCAGGTCAGAAATAAGATTCGTAAAACTCAACAACGATTTAGCTTAACGTTAACTTAAGATTTAACATAACGTAATTCTAAAAACAATTTTAGATTGAAAACAGTTCGTGCCTTGGGGGAGCATTTGGTGGCCGAATTAGAAAGCAAAGAAAAGTTGAAGGATGTTCTACTCAAACAGAAATCTCAACTCTACTTGATTCAATGCCATTTCCGATACACCGGTCAAAAGCAACAAGAAACGTACGACACGAAATTTTTATGAACGTTTTCCACCTCAGGGCATATGATTGTTTAATGTTTCGCACCTACTTTAATTAATAGCTTTACCAAAACATTGGCCGACTCGGAGGCTACTAGAATGGAACTGGAGAAATCAATTAAGGAAGTCAAGAACAAACTGGCCTTCTACGGCAATATTTCTGTCCAACTACGTCTCTCTGTCCTCGGAATTACTCAGTTCCTCGACGAAGGAAAGAAACGGCGAGGGCGCGGCATCGAGCACGACCTCCGTGCCCAGCTGCGCCACCTCCAGTCCAAGTTTACAGCGCTAATTAAAAAGGTTAACCAATTGGAAGGGTTGTTTTCGGGGAAAGAAGCCGAGAGAGACTATACATCGCTCCTCAAGCCACCACCAATTCCTCCACGGCTCGTCCGTGTCGGCTCACCTGTCGTATCTGACGACTCGGACGGTATTTAAACATGGCCCATTTAAAGATGTGTATATTGTATGTTTAAATTAATTTTGACGCTTCATTCTTCCAAAAATTTACAGATGACGAAGTCTTGGATTCAAAAGTACCGACGCGTCAGCAGATCAAGAATAAGGGAAAGCGTGTCATTCAACAAGCGATTCTCCGCCGCGGGCTCCGATAAGCGCTCAAGCATACTAAAAGCTAAAACTACAATTTATTTTCTAGCAACTTTACTTTCGGCGAGCGAACACAATTCTCGTATATTCTGTAATAAAACTGAAAGCTCTCTAAGAAAAACTTCTGTAAATCAAACTTGAGATTTCGTGTATCAATCAACTGCAATGCAAAAACAAAAGAATTTCAAGCAAGCATTTTACAAGCTAAAAGTTACAATGTAGTTACTCACCTTTAGTAACTTTTCCATCGTCTACGATTTCGCGGATTGGAATGTGGGCAATGAGTTTTGTACGCACGCGCAGGAAGGCACATAAAGTGAATACGAAGGCAAAAATCATTGTGCCAAAGAAATAGAGCATAAATGAGAAGTCGTCCATTCCGAAATCTTCTGAAAATACCTGAAGGAGCCGAGATACTTTTTAATCGTATAAAAAGTCATGCTCATGACCCAATGACAGGCTTTAAATGTAATAATTTATTCCGGAAGGCGTACCACGAAATATCCTGAAACATCCTCAAACGTATCAAACTCGCCCAGACCTGCTCGAAAATGATAAAGCCCGGTTCCGTACACCGTAAATTTGAGACCTTCAGCATTGTAGTATCGCTTTCCTCGATGAAGTTGGAGATCATTATTGATTTGATCCAGGTAGGAACTTCCATTACCTTACAAGATTTAAACTAAAATATATTTAATTATTTTGAGCGCGCTCTTCATGTCAATTTACTTTCCAAACTATAGTCCTCTCTTCCGTTAATTTCTTCGATCCAGACAACCAAATTATTTTTTTCTAAGAAAAACATTTGATGCTGGAAAGCTGGCTCCATCACAGGAGTGTACGTCACTCTGATGATGAACGGAGAAGCCCGTCGCACTTTGTAAACCTATCAAAATTCGAAGCATAAGAAATTTTTACCTAAACTCACTTTTGTTTAAATCCAAATTGATGAACAAATTAGTAGTTAACCATTTCTGCGCAATCGGTAAAGTAGGGATGTCCATCCAGCTTATCAGCCACAGTGCAACGACACTCAGCCCGACTCACTTTGTCTTTGCATTTAGAATAAATGCCTAAAACAAATCAAATGATAATAAGTATTCATTGGACAACCTCTAATAATGCACCTCATACCTGAGACTTTAGAAACTTTATAACTGGTCCTGTACATTGGCTTCGATGGGTCTGAATTATATATGTTAGTTGATATTGGAATATTCGCCCCGTGAACGCTAGGTGGTCTATAATTTACCTAGGATGAGAGAATAGCAAGTTTAAAATTGATCTGTTTAACGGAATAATAGAAGCGTACTGGCAGTCGGAGGTATATAATAGTGTCGTTTCTTTTGACGTATCCGTTAGCATCAGGATTCATAATATCTTTAACAGGTAACTTGACCCTAATTTGTCCAATAGTATTTTAGAATACTTTGTTTAGTGTATACAATACAACCATATCTTTTGCAACTGTTACGGATAATGGATTGTAAGTCGTCGTCCCTCGGCCCGCATCACTTGAAAAATAAACGTCAAAGAACACGGCGTTTCGCAATTCGGCAAGCATGACAATTGCCTAAGAATTTGAACAGTAAAACATAAAATACGATATACGGCCGCGAGCGAGGCTTTAAAAAAATTTAAGCACCTCACGACTACCGTTGATTGTCCAGTTGAAAATCCTGAAAAAAAACACATCACAATCAAGATAAATGACATGAAATGACATACATAATAATGACATGAAAAAGACACTTCGCAATTTTTTTTTGGTTTGAGATTGTATTACTCTGCCCCCTCTGGTCTGGTCGGGTTATACGTTCTTCGTGCCTTTTATTAATCATTCTAATATTGCAAACGTATAATATTTTCCTTACCAGTAGGTTTCACGGTAATATCAATGCTTTGTCTGGTCAAACGTTTATTGAGAGTCTGCCTTAGAGAAAGAACAGTGGGATTTGAGTTTGTAACTTTGAGTCTGACTTGCTGCATCATCACTTCTCCCTCTACAATTTAGAAACGTTTTAGTTTATCTCAGAAAGTTAGTCAAGTTAGAGCTAGCAGATAAATGGTTTACGTGGCTGGATCGCTGTAAGGCTGATAGAGAACGAGAGTGAGTCGTGTAGATTGAGCCGAATGACACCGCCGCTACCCTTGAGAACTGGATTTGGTAGGAGCAGTAGCTCAAAAAGACATCCAGACGGATGCGTAAACCAAGACGGGAGGCTTGGGTAGAGCTCATCCTGTGCAAGATCAGTTGACGGGTGTGGGACCTTCCAATCTTGAAATTGAATTGAAGCCATGTTGATAAAGAATCCTTCATAGCGAGTCAAGTCGACTTCGAATTGACGATCAAATTTGGCAGTCGCTAAGAAAGTAAAACTGATTGTAAGCTCTTAAACTCAAAATGAATTCGACAATACCTTTTCCAAAGAGAATTTCATCTACATACTGATCACGATTGGCTGGAGGGTGTTGATCCGGCAGCGTAAATTGTTCAGGCATTGATATCAAAATACTGAAGTGCCCAGGAATGTAAAATGTCCAGCCTATGTAATGGAACAGACGCTCCCGTTTCCACTCACTGCAAGACGTCTCACCTTGTTCTAAATTTTTCAAATTTTTGATAATTTTTTAAAAACACAATGAGGTGCAAGAAATACATTTTTACCAGTTGTATCAAGGAAACTAACCTGAGTCCTTCTTATTTATGTAAATGAAAGCGTCATTTGATCTTGGGTTAACAGTAATCTGAAACAAAGTGGAAAAAGAAATTATATCGGAATAATTGTGGCATAAATTCCAATTGGCAATTTATAAATCAAATTACATGTGTGAGACAGGAAAAGGCGTGCATAGGAATGCTTTTTATAATGTAGGCATAAGCAACAGACGAAAACCCCTCAATCCAGCTGTCCTCCAGGAATTTGATGTGCCGAATGTAGAGCTCGCACGTTGATTCTGTTCTTCCACCAGGCAATTTCCTAACACCTAAATGTAATTGATAATTGTTCAAATATTAATCCAGTGAAACCCACAAATCTTAGCAACCACGGAAAAGACGACCATCATAAACTCACAGTGAATTGTGTTCCCAACGTCCGTCCTTGCAAACCCCGTATTTCCTGGCATGCGTGTTTCAAACAGTACCTGTAAGTAACAGGTGCCCATGAGCCATTACAGAACACAATTGAATGTAAAATTTTCGTTGAAAAGCGAAACATGGCTTACTACTGTAATTCCATCCACAAGGAATGGACAAAGGCTAGGGCGGACATCTTGAGCTACAGAGAAAAGTAAGAAAATTAAATACAATCCGGCAATATTGATAAACAGTTGAAATATAATTAATTCCAAATCAATACATTCGAATGGAAGAAATATGTTGGCCTTAATGCTAATTAGAGTCATCCTTGCAGGCGTGGTTGATTGGGCGGACAGCTTGCTATGAAAAATGCTTCGAAATGTTGCAATTCTTCCGGCAACTGCTGCCTCGGCGGCTGTAAATGTGTCCGCCGCCGAACCTGTTGCAGTGCCGCCTTCTGCAGTTACAATTGAAAGGGCGTCCTTAAAGTGGATGACTTTGGCAACGTCAGGTAGCAGAGCATGATCGTTTTTTAGACCAGCTTCCATGTACCATATTTGAATGTTGCCTTGATTACTTACACGATAGAATATACCCCTGATAATATAATTCGGTTTTTAAATTGAAAGGTATGAGTCTGTTAAACTTGCACTTACTTAATTGCCTTTTGCAAAATTGGCCTTGCCAAGAATGCAAAAACTCTTCCTTCGCTGGACGTATAAGCAGGGTTGATGAATCGAGCGAGTTTACTATCAAATCTTGAGCTTGGAGCAATAAACCAACCTTGGTCGATAGCGATGTCCCGCATTTCAGAGAAGTCATCCACACGAATTTCATGAGGCCTGTAATATGCCGAAACTTTCCCGACAAGTACCCTTTGAATTAAAACTAAATCAATAAGAAACATCAGACTTAATGACACATTGAAATTAAAACGTACTGTGTATGATCTATGTTGACGCAAATATAATATCGATCGGGATGATTGAAGTTACAGTATTCTATTTCAGAACTCAGGAATCCCACAGAGAGATAAACGAATCTTCCACCAGACTCCGCAATCCAAATTTGGTTGCCCACAAAATGGAGGTCCAAGGATCCAACAGAGACTTCAATCTTCTTAAATTCAAAATCTGTTGGAAATATTTTCGGTAGGAATCCATCACCAAGCTCCGTTGACAGTATGTCATAGTAGCCAGGCTTATCCGTTTTCTTGGGTGCGGGTACAACGAACCGAACGTACCAACGTTGTGTAGACTCATATGCTTCTACAGGGTATCTGTCATGGCCTACTTGGGCCACAAAGTCAAAGTGCTGGAGCTGGTAATTGTAGTAAGCACCCTTAAGGTCATGAATGAGAGAGTTGTCGAAGGTAATTGCGCTTTTGATGAGGAGATGCCAGTTCGTATAGGGTTGTTCCGAGTATAAAACTGTCCAGGCCACTGGATTGCGCAGGAAATTATTTTCGTTCACCGTGTCATGGCTGATGACCAGAATCACGATATCGAGGAAGTGAGGTTCCTGATGAATGTAGCAAATTGGAACGTGGTGAAGCTTGATCGAATGAATCATTGGATTTACTCCGAAAGGCTGTGAAACATCGTGGTCATAAGAATTTATGAATTAAACAAATTAAAATAAAACATAATTTTAAAAAATTCAAATGGAAAATACAAATAATAGGAAAACGAATTGTAGCAATGAACAAAAAAAAGCATTAATTACCGTAAAGCAGTAAAATAGATCCCGCACGAGAGAACACGGGTCGATAAGTTGAAAAGACAGAAGCGGAAGATCTGAATAATCCAAAATTCGAAGTGGAGCTGAGTTCATAGGCTCCGAGACAAAGATTCCCCGATTCGAAACAGCCAGTAAATGGGCGTTCGTTAATATCAAACTGTCAATGTTTCCACAGTCTAAGAATAAAAAAAATGAAACTGAAGCAAGACTTGATAGTTGAACTTTTAATCTAATTTAAGAATTGTCTTGACATACCATCAGGATAAGTAAGGCAGAATGCTTGAGTCATGTCAATCCAATCAGGCCCAGAAGTACCCATTGTAACAGGAACTGAAAGATAAACGTTAGTCACAGGTCCCCATTTCATAATCCTTGCGTGATCTTGACGTTTTTGTACGATCAAGTAGAATGCAAACAAATCCCTGGCGCAGCTATTTCAGTGAATATAGTAATAGTTGAATGAAATAATTCCAGAAAAATAAATTGCCTACAAAATTTACTTACGCATTTTCCAACATTCGTAAATCCTGTGGAGAAACCTCATGATAGGTATGCTTGAATTCATCAGCGGGGGGTGGATATGCAGGACGCAAACTCATGGAAACATCAAGAATGTTCTCCCATGTTAGCCAAAAGTCGTCAGAGTATCGCCATCGAAGCAACGGAAATGTAGAGTACTCCACGACGCTTATAAAACGCTTGAGATAACCGGTATTTGCTGGATACTCCATGACCACGTCATATCTTGGTTAAAAGAAAAGCACAAGCGCCATTGGTTTTCATTTAAACGTTCGACTTTTGCCTTTCCATTTTTAAATAAATTTTTTAGACTGCGAAACGTAAATTCGTATCTTGAAATTAATTGCCTTACATCGGGATTTGAAGCGATGACTTATAGTTTACAGCGAACGCCGAATGGAAGGCAATCACATCATTTGGCCTGGCTGTGAACGTGACAACGTAACTTAGCGTGGTGTTACGGAGTGTTGCTCCAGGAACCACTCCAGTTGAATTGAGAAACTTCCAGTAGTACTCCTTTCGCAAGCTTTGCTCAGTTATGTTGGCCACAGAGGGATCATAGTACATGATGTGGATAGTCATGACTCCTCGGCTGGCGTAGACGATGACATATTCTGACAGCATAATCTGACGTGTTGTTAACGGAACGTATGGGTCGTAGCCACTAATGCTGGTAAACCTAAACAAATACGGCTTCAAAATTAGTTTATCACGATTCATTTATTCTAATGCGCAAGGTTGAAAACTTGACACGCTGACGCTGCGCACGGGACGCTAAAAGGTCCACGCCGGCCATGGGTAAACAGAGCTCGAAGCACAACCTACAACGGTCATCTACTACGATCACGATCTGCTCAAGCACTTTACCATTTACCGATCAGTTGTATTGTACCCGAAGAATTACACCAAGATACAAAACGGAAAGCAGTAATTGAAGTAATCCCTTGTCAGGATAAGGTAATTGATCATCAGAGCTTTCTTACATGTAGACATCAGGAGGGTTGTACTGGAGGGCTGCCTTGTTCAGCTTCTGGCCACTTACGTACTCTGTACCCAGCAGCAACATCACTGGAACAAGCAACGCTGCCAAGAGGCTATGAGGCCCCTGAGTCATTCTTGCTAATTTGCAGGCTCCAGAAATCAAAATTATTCGTATCGTAAACGATTCGTTCGTAACTAATCAATCTTCACTGCTCGATCAAGTGACAACTAAGTAGGT